>VWPW01022554.1:138480-331360 GCA_013389825.1 Crypturellus undulatus
GCCGGGGCCGGGGCAGCGGGCGCTCCCTTTGCGCGCAGCTCAGGGTGAGCGTCGCCGCTAGTAAAGTTACTGCGGAGGGACGGGACCCTCCTCTCGGCCGCTGCCCCCCTCCCCGCTCGGCCGCTCCCCCTGTGGGGCAGGGCGGGCAGCTGAGGACTGCGTTTGCGGCCCTCGGGGCTCACCCGGCGCCAGAGCCGCACGTAGAGCGCGCAGGGGTGCCCGCTCCGCCGGTCCCTGCCCGGCTCGGCAGGGCGCAGACCCTCCCGGTGGCCCCTTGCCATGTGAAGCGCCTGCTCGGAGAGGCGCTGGTGCCCTGAGAAGGGCCCTCTGCTGAGGTACCAAGTGCAGGGGCACTGCGCAGAGCCTCTGCCCGCCCAGCCAAACCGAACGGACACAGCGTGCAGCCACTGCAAACCGCATCCCTGTGTCTCCGCTCTCACCTGCGTGGGACCGAGCCACAGCCCCTCACCTTCACCTTTGGGGCAAAGGACCGAATATCAGGTCATGCTGAATGCCCAGAAGGACTCTGTCAGGCAAACCCAGGAAAGCTGTGAAATACACGCTGAGACCCCTCTGCAGCCTCAACGGTGCCTGTGGGCTCCCTGCTCTCCTTTCTGAGCAGCTTGCTTGCAGTGCGCTATGTGGCCCAGCACCCCCTGAGCACTGTCCCTTGCAGGTGGAGTGACAGCAGATGCCCTTGCATCCTTCCTGCAGTGGGGGTGCCCCTGAAGTTGTAGGGTGGGAGAGAGGGGAAAACCTGCCAGTCTTCTCCCCGGGGGCCAGGCTGAGGGCTACGGCACCGGCCGGGAGCTCCTGTGCGAGGAGCTGCCTCCAGCTTCATCTCCTCACCCCACTGTGGTGCTGCGCAGCTGCTGTGCCAAGGATACGTGCGGTGACAGAGCGGTCCCTCCCCAAAACCTGTGATCACCCTGAACGCCTTTAGACGTCAGAAGTTTTCAGCCTGTGGCTCTGTTCTGCATCAGCGAGCTGCAGCAAACGGCCTGGTGAACCCTGTCCGGCCCCTGGCTGCAGAAGAGGGTTTTGCCTGTGTATGTGGCAGTGAGCATCAGTGTGTCCCAAATGCCATCCGCTGCTACTGTTTTTTTTTTTTTCCCAAGGCTAAAGGCTACACATGGTGTAGGTGTCTCCCTTTCCCTTCCTTTTTGTCTTCATTTAGTAATTTCCTTAAAGAATTAGCATTTGTGTTGATTCACAAGGAAGGGAAGAATAGACAAGGCATTGAGATCAGAACACAGTGTCAGTGTAGTGTGGAAATTTCTGGCATTTTAGTAATACTATTTATGACATTATTAGTGAAAAGCGCAGGCCTGTGTAGTATCTTTCTTTTGTGGTAGATAGACCACATTCATTAATCAGCTACTGAGTATCTTACAGAGATGTTTAATGGGAAGTTAGCCTCTCTGCCTTCTGCACAGATGGATCACACAGGTTCCCTTCTCCGCCTGGCTTCCCCGGAGTTCAGGTCACTGCCTTGTGGCATAGGACATTTGCAGCTTCTCCCAGCTCTTCCTGCCCTCCTTCCAGGCAGGAAGAGGGACTGTCTCACTGGAACAAGCCCAGTGCTCATCCTGGTTGTTGTTAGCTAGTGCTGGCTATTTCAGAGGAGGGTTCAGAATCCTTTCTGGCCGACCATATTCTTGGATACAATTTCATGTAGACCAACTTCATCTCTGTTATTTAAACTCGTTTTGTAGCTGGAAAAATACATGTCTTGAATATTTAATATCCCACGTGTAAACACTTAAAGGTGGTCATATTCTTACAGCTCCGCATATTCTTGCCGTTTCTTATCCATATTCCGTTCATTCCTTTCAAAGATAAATCTGTAAACTGCTGGCCTCAGTTCACTTCCATAGCACTCAGCCCCATGGATTACTTATGCCACCCGTTTTGAAGTTGTTCTGGCAAGTCCTGAGGAGTCCCATGGGCTGCAGTTTTTGCCACTTGCACACGATGTCACTTCAGCTCCCAGTGCTTGTGCCACCCAAAACGCTTCTTCACTGGAAGGAGACCTGCTAGCATGTTTCTGCTCACCTCAAACGACCGGCTACTCGCGACCTCTTCATGAAACAGGTCTTTCGCTTTCCACCTCCTTTTGTCACTACTCGTTGCTTTAGGTAGTCACTGATGTCTGTTCAAGTGGATGCAGATCAGAAGATGATTTTCCAGCTCCGTAAATTCCTGGTAGCCTTGTACACTTTCAACAGAACCAACCCTCTGCACACTGTGGAAAAGAAGACCCAAGATCTGAGCAGGCTCTGTACAGCTCGGCGATAACAATCATTTTCTAAGGCAGAGCATGAGACCTTTCCAGCAGAAATCTGCTCATTTTTTTTCACCAGGAATGTTTGCTTGCTTGTTTGTTTCCAGACCACAGGACATAAGGAGGAAAACACAGTGTTTTTCCTGGATTACACTTCGTTTTGAAACAAGGCTTTATAAGACCTTACTATTTCCACTTTTAATCACTCTTGGCAAACTGATTTACTATAAATTCAGAGCGATCTGAGATGACGTACACGGCGCGCGCGCGAGCCTGCAGACCCAAGCACTCAGCGCTGCCCTCGCTGCGCTCCGTGGCAGAGGAACACGGGAGGGCGCGAGGCCGGCGCCCGCTGCCGCAGAGCCGGCTGCAGCCCCGCTCCGCAGAGCCCCGCGCTGCTCCTGGGCGCCGCGTCCCGCAGGGCCCCTGCCGCGGCGCAGCCCGAGCCGCCCGCCTTGCTGCTGCGCCCGCGAGACCTGCTCAGTGCGGGGGCCACCTGAGCGCCCCAGGTCTGCGACGGTGCTCACGGCAAGAGCAGCTTGGGTGTGAGCGGGTGCAAGGGGCAAGGATACACATGTGGGCACACTGGCAGGGCCCTCCGCACGGGGGGCACCGGGGGTCCCTGCGTGGGGTCGGGACACGTAAGAGCCGTTGTGTTTTGGCCTGCCCTGCGTGCGGCATTCGCCTCTCCGCTGCCGGCGCGCGCGTCAGGGCCAGGAGACGCGCGGCGGAGCCAGGGCACTCCCGGGGGCCGGTCGGTCAGGACGGCAGCCCGCGCTCAGGCCGCCACGTCGCACGTGGCTGGGAACGTAATGAAGGAGCCCAGAGCCGAGCCCCACACCCGCAGTGGGGCCTGGATGCTGGAGCCTGTAAGGGGGCCCTGGCCGCCCCCGCTGATTGCCGGAGCCTGGAGTACCCCTCGCTCGGGGGCGCCTGCACAGGCGGCCCCACAGCAGGAGGGTCTGGGCTCCCCATGCCCTGGGGCTCCTGGCACCAGCTGAGGGTGCCGCGGGGGTCCCCCCAGGAAGAGGCCCCCTAAACATCCCGATAGTCTAAGCTGCCTTGTTATTGTTTGTCAAAGGGAGCAGATCAGCTCTTAAGCACGTGCAAATTCATCAAGCCCCTTATGCAGCCAAGCTGTGTTAAAGCCTGAATGTCGTGTTAAGCATTTAAGTCACCTTAGCTGCTTAAAGCAATACAAGATGTTAAAATACCTTTAATCCTTAAGGCAGTAAAGCATTTGAATCACCTTAAATCAATCCTCTCTTGGGAGTGAGGAGAGGAAAAAGCCCAACCACAGGACCCCAGAACTGGAGAGGGGCTGTGGTCTCCAGAGATCCCTCGGGGCAGAGATCCCTGTTTTCCCCCTTTCCCACCTCCTTGGAAGGAGGTAGGAGTCGTGGAGAGTGAGTTCAAAGGCCGCATGGCACGAGGGCCTCCCTGCCTGCCTGCTCTTCCCCCCAGATCTTAGTGAAAAAGAATCCTTGCGGCTCTATGGTAGTGCAAACGAAGGGGCTGTAGGGAAGATGGCTCGAGTCCTTGGTCCTCGTGGTGAGTTAGAGCTAACACTGCAGTCTGAGGGTCCCTGGAGGGTGCGCGGTCTGCACAACCTACAGCAAAACCATGTGGCTGTTTCTCTCAGAGCCGACCTTTGCATGAAAGCAGATTTTCTTCCCCCTTCCTCCCCCCCTTTATTATTATTTTTTTCCTGGCCAGACCTGGGAGCTGATAACAGGGGGAAAATATATTGGCACATGCCTGGGTAGGCAAAGCTCACTTCAAAGTCGGTAGTAAAGGATACTATCAGTGTGTTATTTTGCCTGTTTCGTAATTTTTCAAATCCCCGTTCTGCTGCCTCGAGACCACTTGGCTACTTCCCTGGCTGCGTGATGCATGCGGGGCTCCCCGCACCTGCTCTGCCGCCGGGACCCACGGACGTCCCTTACTGATTCGGTGCTTGAGGTAAAACCTGCAAAATGTCATGACTTCTCTAGGCTGAACCCTGTTCTTTTGCAATTGCAGTTGTCGGGATGGGGAGGAGATGAGGCTTTTCCAGACTTTGACTGGAAACAGCATAGCAACAGTTCAAGTCTGACTCTGTTTTGGTGGCTGATAAGATGGAATTTAACATTTTCCAGATCTAGGACTGGGTAGTGGTCTTGTTGTCTGCTACTACAGCATTTACAAGCTCAGTTGTTGTAAAATCTAAATGCTGTAGAACCTTTTTTTTTTTTAATCTGTTCTGAAAGGAGCACCGTAAAGCACCATTTATTCTGTTTTGTTTTTCATTTAAAATGTTTGCTAAAAACAGCAGCAAATTCCTAGTGTGAGTGATCAGTGGTTTGCAGGATGCTGAGCGTGTGCCGAGTGCCACGGTGCAGAGGGAAAAATCATGCCTGGAATATGAGCGCAGAGCCTCGTGGTGGCGCCTGTGCACACCATGTGGCATTTTATTTGCCGTTTTATCGGGTATCGATCTTCAATACACTATTGAATACACCTGGGCTGTTCTCTAGGAACACCACGCTTTGGGACTGGATTGCTACACTGTGCTTAATTAATGTTTGATGACATGAAGGGATCAAAGTAGGGATCATTACTTTCAAACGGAAACAAAACCAAGTCACAACATGCTTTATTTACTTATTACTTTTGTTGGTGATCACTCAGTTCAGTAGTTTCCCTGCATTTAGTATCTTCAGGGAAGTCTTTCCAATTCGATATATTTTCCCTAGGAACATAGTTAAATATTATTTCAAGCCTCTTTTTAAAGTTATATTGTACTTTCCTCACTTGATATTAAATGATAAATATTAGTATTTGAATATCATACTCTACATAATTTATTCACACATACATATATATGTGTTTGTAATAAAGATCTGATTTATTTGCATGCTAATGCTTTAGCAAGTTATGATCCTTCAAATTTATCTGACATACTTCTATATCTGGCTAGAGTTTTTGTTGTGATGAGAGATTTTGCTCATGCAGAACGTCTGTTTATGATGACAGCTCCCTTTATTATCTATTGAATCTAAGAGCTACATGACAATTAAAGAGAGCAGAGACCATGCTCTAGAAGGCTACACTCTTGTAGCACCTTCTGCTCCTAGTGTATTTTATTTAAAGAGTTATAGTGTATTGTATATCTCCTTTTTCCTTCTAGTGCTTTTTAAAATTTATCTTCTTTCCCTCCCGCTATTATTTGCAGTCTGGCAGCACCCTGAGCAGAGTGTGGGGTCCTGCTGTGTGAGCTGCGCAGAGGCAGGCACGCTCCTGCCAAAGCGTTTGGGATCCAGGTTGGGTAGGGATGGCAGGGAAGAGCGGAAAATTGCTGCCTCTGCATGGGAAAGGAGTCATGGGCTGGAATCCCATCTTCACTGGCCACAGGCAGAGTTTTGCACTGATTCGGGGCATGAAGGGTCTGGTACAAATTCTAGTACCAGAGCCAGGACTTAGGCAGATTTCAAGCCCCTGTGTGTGTCCAAGGCTGCTGCAGAATGTCCCTGATCAGCGACTGCCTTTACCTGGAACGCTCTGTAAGGCGTCAGCTGGCAGCCCTGGGGAGGGCAGCTGGTGTTCCTGGAGCCCTGCTCTGTGTGTGGGGCCTGGAAACCCGGGAGCTGGTCCTGGGACGTGGGCTCCAGCAGCTCCTGCTCCGCGCTCACTGATGGCACCAGCATTTCCCCACAGTTAATGCTTCCTGTTTGTGCTGCAACTGAAGAAGAAATATGCTTTTATTTATTTATTTATTTTTTAATGGTCTGAGCAGTTGCCCAGGGCCTGAGATATCTGCTTTCCAGTTACCTCTTTTTCATGGGGCTCAAGCACCCCTTCCCATCCTCTGGTGCTATGTCCTGACTGTCCCTGCTGACCCAGCTCACTGCATCGTGGCTGTTTTCCTGTTCATGTGAATTGTTGTTGGCGAGAGAACCGAAACTGGGACCTCCTCCCTCAGTAAACTAGACTAGTTTTTAGCATATTCAGGGTATTTTTCTTCTGTTGACTCCATAAAGTCGCCTCAGGGAGAAGGCAGCTAGATCATGGTGCTCTCATTTTACTATTAGTCCTCTGCTGCTTTGCTCCATGCTTTACTCTCCACAGTTGGAGCTTGAACCATGTAAATCTGAAGAACATGTGATAAATTATTATTTTCATCTTCCTCATAACAAATCTTAATATAACCAAGTTGAAGCTTAATGCCATATTCTAGGGGCTGCTCCATGGATATGCGAGAACTTCAGTGAGGGTCCACATGCTGGGGAAGGTCATGCAGTTCTGCAGATTCATAGAAAATATATGTTCTGCCCTTGCAATGCCTAGCACAGAAAACAACCACAAAGGCATGTTTGAAAGGAATATGTAGAAGCTCAGAATCAATTGCTACTTTTAGGGAAATTGCTAGGTTTGCAGTTAGACTGCAAATGGGATAATGGCCTCGAGGTTTGGACACGTGTTACTTGTTGAGAGAAATTATTTTAAAAATAATTTGTAATAAAACTTTAAAAAATAAAATCAAGAAAACCTGTTGCCTGCAGCTATGTTATTTAAAATATTATTAAACCTGATTTAAAATAGAGCAATGAAAAAAATCAAATCAATCTCACATCATGATCAAATCAACAAATTAGTCTCAATATTGGTTTGGAGTTAAATTACCAAGTGATTTAAATAATCTAACTAGTAGGCATACATATCAGTAAATAAAATATATTTGCAGACTATAAAGCTAGTATTTCTTAATATTAAAAAAATCCAGATGTTTGAGGCCAGTTCTGAGGAAGCTGACAAAGAAGCAGCATAGGGGACTTGCTTTATGATGGTATTGCATTAGAATTTGGGGGCAATTCAGATCTGATTGCAAAAAACAGCAACACCAGTCACTCTAAGCTTTATTTTTTGTTGATGAATTCAAATTTGTGATCATTTGTTGACGAATTCAAACTTGTGATCATCTCCATCAGTTTCTTCTTCCCTCTGTTTTTTCCCGCTTTCAAACTAGAAGTTTACAATTTTACCTCGCTGAACTTTAATATTTATATAGAAAAGCAAAATTGAAAAAGCTTGTAGAGACCCTCATCTGAAATATGACATTTCAAATATACTTTTCTTTAATATGGGTACTTTTTTTCTTGTTACCTACATAAGCATTCACAGTAGTTTTAAAACTACCTGGTATATGTATTACCTCTTTGATCTCTATTATCTTGACTAGTTATATTGTTTCCACTTAGATTCTTTTTGATATTCTCAGCGCTGTTGTCTGTGTGAGTAACTTAGGCTTTCTATGACCAAGTGTAGCTTTTCTCACAATAGTTTTTGAACAGAAGGCTTGGTTCAGGCAGGCTTCAGTCCTTACTAAGGACTGCCCTTAGTCCATATTGTGGTGGAACCCGCATGCCAGTTAGGGCACAGTTTTAGGGCTATAACTTTAGGACTCTTTTACTAGCCATGATGACTCCGTCCAGATTGTTTCTGAGCTAAAATATAAACTGTGGTGGCTGAGACTGTTGCTGGGAAGGGGATATGGGTAAGTCAGGTTAACAACACTCAGGACGGGTGCAGGTTCTTGCTTTGCACCATTTCAACTTTTCTTTCTGTAGAAAAGGACACAGCTCTCCCATCCCACTTGTCACAGCTTTGCAGGAGCAGAAATCCTGCTCCTGGGCAAAGGGGCACTTCTGCCTGGGTTTGCAAACCTGTGGGAGGTAGTGGGGCAGTTCACAAATGCAAGTGCACCGCAGCAAGGCATGTGGGAAGTAGCTGTGAGGAAAAAAGAGAGAGGAAGAGGGAGGAGGAAAAGCAAAACAAAAGAAAAAAATGCTTCCTCTTGGTAAAACTCAGAAAAGCTGCCTGAGCAGGTCTGGACATGGGCTGTAGTGCCTGCCCTCTGCGATCCTGTATCTGCCTACAAATGCTTTTGCTGCACGGTCAGCTTTTAGAGACCAGAAGAGGGAACAGCAAGAAGTGGTTTCCCCCACATCATTTTTTTTTCTNAGAAAAAAAAAATGCTTCCTCTTGGTAAAGCTCATGAAAGCTGCCTGAGCAGGTCTGGACATCGGCTCTAGTGCCTGCCCTCTGCAATCCTGTATCTGCCTACAAATGCTCTTGCTGCACACAGTCAGCTTTTAGAGACCAGAAGAGGGAACAGCAAGAAGTGGTTTCCCCCACATCATTTTTTTTTCTCGATGAGCTGAGCAGCTTAAGCTTTGGATTCTACTGATGTGTAAATACCTTTTCCTGTTGGGCTTTAACCTTTCTGACATGGTAAGCCAGNAATCATTTTTTTCTTGATGCGCTGAGCAGTTTAAGCTTTGGACTGTACTGATGTTGTATAAATACCTTTTCCTGTTGTACTTTAACCTTTCTGACATGGTAAGCCAGCCTGAGCATGTCTGGGCACCTACTTGGATGGATATCTCTGAGAATGAGTTAGATTACCATTTACAGATGCTGTGAGGATTTTATAGAAGTTTTCCTAACGACCCATCTATTTCCCAAGTGCTTATCATTTAAAAAAAAATAAAAATAGCCGTGCTTTCCTCCTGCCTCCTTATTATTATTATTATTATTAACTTCTGACTATAATATGCTAGAGCAGCAGCTTTGCTAGGCAGAAAGCTTGCTTGTGAGTTTTACTGCAGACTTTTATTCAGAGACTCACGCACAGTTTATACATGATACAAAAATGCTACAGGCTGAAACTTGGCAGTGAATGAAATTTAACTGAAGGATCTGACCTTGGTTCAATGCTTGGTCTTCTGGTCTGGTTGCAACTGCCTTAGTTTTTGGGAGAAGCAAATGCCTGGCAATACGCATGTCTAACCAATGCAGAGCTGATTTGTTTGGCTCCCACCAGGGAAACCTTAAGTTCATGTTTGAGGGGAGGGAAAAAAAGTCAGAATGTAATTCTTCAGTTTGTCTGTGTAATATTTTTTCCCCTAAAACTTCAGGGCAAACAAGGTTTGTGTAGCTGCTGCAAGTAATGTTGCAGCAGGGAGCCTCTAAGAGTCAGGTTAGAATTAATGTTTATATTTGTTAGGAAATGATAAAATTGAGTTGTTTTCAGTAGTTATATAAAATGACTGAGAACACAGGTACCTTGGTTTATACACATTTATCTTTTACAGCGTAATACAGTGTAAAGTTATGCATTTGGATCCTGAAAGTGTTCACAATGGTGAAAAAATGATGAATAAAGCTGAAACAAAGTCACATTATCTTAATTTGACTTTATACAAGTTATGTTGAAAATGATGCTTCAAATATTAGAATGAAATGGTGAGAACGATGGTATTACATCAGATTAAATGTCCTTTTAACATTGTATGATCACCTATATATATTTTTTTCTTAAGGATGTTATGCCTTTATTGACCTTTGGATTTCATTTGTTGCAGTATTGTAGAGTCATCCAGGGTGTGTAGTTAAAGTGCAGGGTAATTCTGGAGTTGGGTCATTAGCCAGTTGTGGAGTTAGAGCATCTCTGCCCAAATTGTTTTGTACGCGATAAAACTGCCAGTTCTTTAACCCAGCTTCCATCTTATTTGCAGAATGAGATGTATATATATGGTCCTTGGAGAGTTTTAGCTTTTGTCAGAAAACAACTCCCTGGTACAAATTCAAGGGGGGCCTTGCAAGGCCCTCAGCCTTGCCCACCACAGGGAAAGGCCAGGTACATAATGTGATTTCAGCGTTCTCCTGGGTGGTGAAAATGTCACGCACAGCTGTTTACTGAATTGGAGTTCATAGGCATCATCTAATTTGCAGGCTTAGGTTTTTGAAAAGCTTCTGACTCAGATTTAATATGAAGTCATGCCAATGGGACAAATCCTGCTATCATATATGTATATATGCACCTTGAACTCTCGATAGAGGTTGTGAACTGTTGGGTACTCATCCATCAGCAAGGCTCGTCCTCCAGCAATGCAATTTCGGAACCGGGGAAGCTGGAGAAGTCTTGCAGGCTTTTAAGTCCACTGATTAGCACACAGTGCTTTTACACCTTCTGTATTTAGGGCCCACAGAAGCAGCACTGATGCAATTTTCCTGCCCACATTGAGAAGACAGGTATTTGACAGAAGAGAAGAAGTTTGGTGGAAGTTCTTACATCTAATTTTGATACATTTGTGTGTTTCCGTCCTATGGTATGACTGTGTAAGAAGAGGCTTAGGTGCTACCTTGGTCCCATGACGTGTCCATGCTGGTTCTACCTGGTGCAGAGGCCAGGAGCCCGGGTCCGCTGAAGATCAGCGGCAATGTCCCTGCCAGAAGAGAACAAGGAGAGGCCCCTGGACGGCAGAACCGCTGCCCACAGCACCCTGTGTGCCCGGTGGTCTCACCAGCAGGCTCGCCGGCCGCACCGTCGGCCTGGAAAGTTGCCCCTGGCGTGGCCTCGAGGGGCAGCTCCCATGGCCTCTCCCGCGAGGAACAGAGACGGGCTCCCCTGCACCGCGCTCCGAGGGCACGTCTCATCCTAATTATTTCCAGTGATGGGGTCAGCGACCTCACCCTGCCATTATATTGTCTAATTGACCATTTTAATAGGAGCGTTTCTCTGCTACCTAGCTCCGAAAGGATCCACTGACAGTTCCCAGGAAACCTTTGTCCCTTCGTTGACGGCTCTCGCCCTCCGAACGCCTCAGCTGCCTGCCTCCACGGCTCCCTGCGCGTCCTTCGGGCTTCCTCCCTCTGCTTTGTGTCATCCCCAAAGAGCATTTTACAGCGCTGTTAACCTCCCCCAGCTCTCAAACTGGTAGCACTTGAGACTCCCCCCCTGCCCCGCTTTGCTATAGAAATATCAGCTTCCAGTGTCGGCTACTAAAACAGAGTGCTCTGATCAAAATGGGAAAAAACGTGAGAAAGTGAATCCTGAGGGAAATCAGCCCCCGATGAGGCGCGATATCTATTAACGTTCGCCTTGGCTGTGTGCTTGGACAGAGTGTGCCTCAGCACTGAGGCTTCCTCATGCGGTTAGTCTGAGGTGTAATTAGCCCACCGACTGATCTGAAAGTCTTCAGGAATGCGTATCTGGATCTATAATTGCAATTCCCACACTAAGGCATGCCACAGTTTGCCCAGATTTGGGGATTAATACATAGTTCTATGTGGAGAATGGGGAGAAGTGTAATTCAAATCAAATTATGGGTTTCTTTGGCTATACGCTAGATATGGAGAACATTTGTTTGATAATTGTCCTGAAATTCCTGAGAATGTCTTTTGTGTTAGATCTGTGTTGCGCAGTGTAATTGTACCTATATTTTAATATCCTCCTTGCTTATGCTTTGGGTGGAACTGGCAAGATGGGAAATAGTCTATTTAGCTCCTCAGATTGCAAAGGAAAAATAATTGGACTAATCTCCTTAGATATAATCATCTGTGCTTTTGAACTCTTTTGATTACAGATTTTCCCCCTCCCTACTTCGCTACCTATCAGAATTCCAGCCAGAACTGAACTCACTTCTGCATGCTAAAAAACAGAATAGGTCTGCAGCATATATTTCATTAAGGGCAAGACAGGGAATAGACTGAAAAAAATAGAAATAAATATGCATTATGGTGTTCAAAGCATTCTTTTTCCTCCTTGAAGTATTTCTTAGACCAATTACGTGAGAAATTCAGTATATGTGAGGATTTTGAAATAGCAAAGTGAATTAGCTGTTTGCAGACTTGCTCCCCTCTGAAAATGGGAACATGCCATATGACAGTGGGCCAGATTTTACTGTTCTAGGCATCATTGATATAGCTGTTTATTCTCTGAGCCTGGAAGAGATCCAGCAGGATTTAGTTTTATGAGGCTTAATGTAAAGGTGTTGTATTTCATGAGATGAAATCATAACACAGTTGGTTTGCAAGAATTCTGAAAGATTATTTTTTTTCAGAGCATTGGCAAGCGTGATTCCCCTGTGAATTACGTGTCTAAAAGAGAAATATGGATCTTCTTTCACTGGGTTGAAATGATCACTAATCCTTATCCTTCAAGATGGTCTGTGTCATTAATGCTGGCTGTGCATTTAGAATGTGTGCAGGTAACAGTTTTAATTCTCTAATGCTATGCAATATGCAGCTGTGCCTCTATCCATAGGAGCTTTCTATATAATGAAACGTCTGCTGTTATTTTTGGGATATGTCTCTAGATTTATTTTTCCCAAGATTTCTTGATTTTTTTTTAAAGAAGGGAGAAAAGCATGTGGCATTCTGATGTATTTATAGTTGTGGAAGATCCATTAATATAACTGTATCTGCAATATGACCATCAATGCCTATTTTATGCTTCATCAGGGGATTTTCCTTTGACTATTTAATTGTCAAGAGTGATGGATATGGAGCAGTTTGAGTTTTTCCTTCTTATGTTGCCTCATACTTTAAGCAGATGAGATCTTACTGATTTCATGGTGTGAAAACCCAGCTACTTTCCTCTGCTGTTACAGCAATGTGTGCATATGTTCCCTGTTTAATTTGCTTTGCCCTGTGAAAGTTGGGGTAGGTCTATGAAAGAGACATAGGACAAGGGAAAGCCTGACTTCTATTTTGAGTTTTGTTAAATAAAGTGTGATTTCGAACCAATCCTTGCATCTCTCTGTGTTTGTTTTGTTTTCAGTCCATGAAGGCTATGAAAATCTCCTTACCGCAGAGGGACATTGTTAGACTAAATTCATTAAGATACGTATAGCACTCTAAGGCCTTCTGAGTCTTTGACACTGCTGAGCTCTCTAACTTACCCTAGTACTGTGGATGCTCATCCAGCAGTAGGAGTAGTTACTGTGTTGTCGCTGTGTAGGGGCACTGCACCCTGCTGTGAGTCTACAGAAGACTCTCTCTTGTCCAGGGAAAGGTCTACAGGTAAATGAAAAACCCTCCTTCGTGCCCCATTGGGACAATGTCTTCTGCCTATGATGGAAGTGTGTACTTTGCTGGTTATGGTTCATGACATCTAAACAGACCTGAAATTTTGCTTATACAGTACAGTATTTGATAAAGAGAGGACGGATTCTGACTCCTTCACACAGCTCTGTCTTTGGAAGTAATGGTCAGCGTTTACACTATCTGAACCTGGTTTGCTCACTGGTAACGGGCTGTTAATACTGCTTGTGGTGAAGAGAGGCAGTGTGTCAATTACCTCCTCACTACTCATGAATTACTGATCTAGGCCTTCTCATTCTCCTATCGCTAATGTTAACCCCTAAAAGTACCTTAACCCATTTTATCAGCTGATGCTGGGAGAAGAACCTCCATTAGTGGACCAGAGGAGAAGGCATGTGAAAAAACAGTCTCTTGGCAGGGATCACAGTCCTTGGGATCCCCTTTGCAGGTCAGGTCCAGTGAATGCCCCCAGGCCTTCTCCTAATCCTGCCTCTAGTTTGATTTCTTTTTTGGGGGGGTGGGGGTTGGGGGTGGAAAAGTCTCTCATTAGTGGCCTAGGAAAGAAAGTCGCAGGGGATGCCCCTTTCCAGTGAATGCCGGTGTTGGGCATGGTCTTTGAACACACAGTCCAGAGATGGCTTTCACCTTCTCCTAAACCTAACTCTATGCCTAAACCATATTTCACTCTCACCCTAGGAGAAAGGTTACAAATAGAGACCAAGGCAACAAAATATTCACAGGAGTGGTCTCTTGGCAGGGATCATCATCCTTGGAGAACTCCTTTAAGACCCAGTAAAGTAACGCCTCTAGGTTTTTTCCTTTTCCAAAGCCTAACCCAAGCCCATTTGTGGAGCTGATGCTGGGAGGAAGGACTCGCATTAGTGATGTGGATGAAAAAGTCCTCTGAGAACAGGTCTTCTGTCAGGGATCACCTTCCTTAGGATCTCCTTTGCAGAGGCAATCCACTGATGATTCCAGGTTTTCTCCTAAATCCTGCCTCTATCCCATATTTCAGTCCTCTTGCATGGCCTCTGACACGCACAAGTGTTGATGTGATTGGTCTCTTGGAAGAGATCTCCATGCGACGACGCACCCTTTGCAGATGCATCCAGTATGTCCCTGGGCATACTGGTTTTCAAAACCTAGCCTGTTTTCTTGGCTGATGCTGGGAGAAGTGACCCCCAACAGTGAAACAGATGAGAAAGTCCTCACAGGAGAGGTTCCTTGATAGGGCTCACCATGTTTGGGCACTGTCTTTGCAAACACAGTGCAGTGATGCCTTCAGACTTTCTCATTTTGCAAATCTTAACCGTAACCCTAACCCTAGCACATTTCTGTGGTTGATGCTGGGAGAAGGTACCCCCATTAATAAACCATATGAGAAAATGCTCTGAAGTCAGATCTCTTGGCAGGGATCACTTTCCTCTGCAGTCCCTTTTGCAGATCCAATGCAGTGATGCTTTTAAGATCTCTTGTTTCGCAAACTATAACCCTAACTCCTAACTTGTTTTTGTGGCTGATGCTGTGAAAAAGGGGCCTGCAATATCGGTCAAAGAAGAAAAGTCTTCCCAGGACAGATCTTGTGGCAGGAAACCCCTTCCTTGTGCAGCCCTTTTGCAGATCCGGTGCTGATCTTTCCAGGCTTTCTCCTTCAGCTCTAACCCATATTTTGGTCCGATGTTAGGAAGAAGACCCACGTTAGTGGCCTAGAGAAGGAACTCTTTTTTCCAGGGGTGGTGTATTGGGAGACATCACCATCCTTGGGCACCCCTTTTGCAGACTTGGTCTGTTGATTCCTTTAGGCTTTCTCCTTTCTTAACCCTACCCTGAGACATCTTTTCAGCTGATGGTTGGAATAGGACCCCTCATTAATGCCACAGATCAGAAAGCCCTCCCAGGACAGGTCTCTTGGCAGGATTCACCTTGGGTATCCGCTTCGCATACCCAGTGCAGTGATGCCTCTAGGCTTGGAGAAGGCACCCTGTCATAGGCCAGAGGAAAATGTCTTCCCAGTACATATCCTTTGGGCATCAGTTTTAAAGACCTATTCTAGTGGTTCCTCTAGGCTGGCCTTTTCTCCTACCCTTATTCTCCTCCTAACCTTAATGCCTTTTTCCACTCCACTCCTGGAGAGAGACTTTTTATTTGAATTCATAAAGTCAGGTGATTTCTCTTGCCTGTGAATGCCTGCTTTCTGCAGACACAGGCTCTTCTGCACACACAGTCCAGTGGTGGCTCTGTGCTTTCTCTTCCCCATCCTAGGCCTTATCTGACTGAAATTTTGTAACGTTCATGAAAGGCAATGCCGAGTCCTCAGGTGTGCAGGAGTAATGGTCTGCAGTAGCACACACTTGGTGCTCATTAGGTGGAAAGCAGATTTTCAACAAGAAGACTTTGATGAACTTCCTATTGATGAGTCAGGGATACATCTGTTAGGCAAGAAGGCAGATGGTATCCTGGGCTACCTAAGATCAAGTGTTGCCAGCAGGTTGAGGCATCTGTTTCTTTCCCTCTGCTCAGCATTGGCGAGGCCATATTTCTTGGTCCAAGTCTCAGCTCCCCATTCTAAGACAGACCTGGAAAAACTATAGGAAGTCACTTAAAGGATCACAAATATGTTAAGGATGGATGGAGCCAATAGTACCTCATGAGAAGCTCCATGTCAGAAGTCGAGTCACCAGGTTGAGCAGTTTAATGGAGGCTTTGGAACGTCATGAGTACATGGACACATATTCTGAGAGCGTATAAAACATAGCACTGGGTCCCCATGGTAAAAATAAAAGAGTCTAACTGAAAAAAATGCCTGTCTCATAACAACAGCATGACAAAACATGAAATGTTCTTTTCCTTGGAATTCCAATTTTCTATGATTTATTTTGCCAGTTCATAATCAGAAATAGCTGCTGCATCAGATTAGGGAATGCAAATAGAGATGAGGTCAAAGTTCAACACAAAAATGATGTATGAGCTGGAGTCGAGGAATTTTGAGCTCCCAAAGTAGAAAATATGCTGTAAATATTATATTTTCTTTAAGTTAAGAGGAGTTGCAAATACTTCAAATTATGAATTACTGGGGAAAGTGAAAACATGATTTCCAGAAGGTAGCCAGTGTCAGAGTCATCATTTATCTCTACTGGACACTAAAAACTGCAAATTGTAGTGGTCTATGTTTAGGTTTTTCCCCTTGCCATTGTACAGGAAGGTAATTAATAGTGAAAATAAATTAAAATGAAAGGTGTTAGTTTTTTGTCATTGGACCTAAGATAAGAATTTGACTGTGAAAACCCTGGAAGGATACAGAATAGTTTTGAGAAATTCAATTCCTTTCACAAAAAAAGAATACTTTGGGAAACTATTTTGGTTCCCTCTCTACCAGGGATGAAATATGCAGAATTTCAGAGGACATGAAGCCCTCTGTGCTGAATCCAATCCTACCTAAAAACAAATCTCCTGGCCATTTGTTTGTGTTTGATTCTCCAGCCAAATCCCTTGGCTCCCTTGGCTAATGGCACCCTGTGGACACAGTCTGCCCACTTTACTGAAAGAAGATCTTTGTTTATTTATTTATTACACCGAATCACTCAAGTTTGGCTGGAAATTCAAAGTTTTGTTTGCTTGCTTGTCCATGGATATACTTGCAATAATTCCTATGTTTAACTATTCCCTTGAAGATATTCTCTTGTAGATGCATGGCATGTGTATGTATATGTATTCTGGTTATGTTTATGTGTGCACACACAGAGGAAAGGCTGAATGCAGAAATTACGTTTTGTTCCCCTTTTGCACAGCTACAGAGAAAACTTATCTTGATCACAGCATTTTTTTTTCTTCTATTTGGAGGTTGAGGGGTGAATTTAATTTTTAGTATAAATATACATAGATAAATGTTCCATGAGCAGTGGGACATGCTTTCCCACCAAGCAGCCCATGTCAGCTGCACTAATCCCAAGTCCTTCCTTCCCTGATTCTCTGATGGGCTCTACTTTCCCCCTGCATCCTGCCTCTGCATGGGGAGGGAGAAGCCACCGTGCCTGGCAGTGGGTGCCGGAGAGCCTCTGCAGCAGCTCTTCCCTCAGCAGGAGTGTGATGTTGGGGTTTGGCCCCCCTGCTTCGCTGCTGTTTTTTCATACAGAAACGCAGTATCTTAGGCCACTACCCTTCTGTTTCTTTTCATTTTCCATTTTTTTTTTCCTTTAAGATTTGTGTGCTTATCCCAGCAATGAATCAAAGAAAATCAGAAGGTTAGATAACTGGCATATGTTTTTCTTCTGTAATTCATCATCTTTTCCACTGCAAGAACATCACAGACTTTGCAAATCCATCTGTTCAATTGCTGTAAACCTGGGCTGCACCATTCTACTGCTTTAACAGTTCTCGCTGCATGAGCTATATGAGTTGGAGTGATTGATGAGATCTCAACTTACTATTCTCGTTCAGCCAAGGAAGAACCTATCCCTGGGATAATTGGCCCATCATTTCAGAGGAACATGTGGGAAGTCCAGCAGATAAAAGATGCTTTGCATCTGATTATAATCTCCTACAGCAATTCCTCTCTAGTGAAACTCCATGGACTTTAAGCTAGGTTTATATGGGGACGTACGTGGATTCAAAATCAGGCTCCTTGATTTCAGTTGATGCAAAAGACGGGGAGAAGTTGCTGTAGAAGATTATAACTTCAGTTTGGAAGGGGTATTGTGGATAGCTTATGGGGGACAAGGGACGAGTTTATACTTGATACTGAATAGGAGCTTTTCAGTATTCAGACTTGATGCAGAATAAGGATTTTTTTCCCTCAGGTTTCATACAGAACTCATAATCTAGACTTTGTGAAGCAGATTGGAGCAGGTGTACTCAGGAAAATACTCAGTTCCTGTAATTCCTACATCAACAGTCACATCAAGCATTAAGTGGCCCTATGTGATGTTTTGGCTATCAGCTGTGCAAGAATGTCTCCGTTCCCTCTCCTCTGTGATTCTCCACTGTGTGGTGTGTGTGGTCGGTCTTCTCTACTCCAGCCCTCTGGCTACACTTTCCAGAGTGTATTACACAAAGTGCACCAACTAGAGCAACTACTCTGGTTTGTTGTCAAGCCTTCATGAAGAGTATCAGTTAGTCCGTGTTTGGTCTTCTAGTTTCCTCACAAACACTAGCTTATAAAACCCCAGCTGTCAACAAGAAGAAAAGGGGGGCAGGGGAGGTGTATCACCACTCTGTTTAGAAGTTTTTAGAGTGTATATTTGTCCTATCTCAAACTTCTGCCCTAGGTAGCATAAAATTGCTAGGTAATATCTGCCCTAGATAATAAAAAACTGCTGAGCATTTCAGGATGTGGTTGGGTCTAATCTCAACTTCTGTGTTCTGATACAAAGAGAAGTGGATGTCTTGTTTGTCCAGCTTTACTGGACAGGCGATCAAAAAGAGTGCCAAAGACGTAGAAGATATATACTATACTGTTTAAAACTATTTTATATAGATCATGTACCTCTGCAGACATTTCATAGAAACAAAAGAGGCTGCCTATATTAATTTACTTCTGCAGTTTGGGGAGGGTTGTGCGTTTGGAGAGTTTGAGTGAACCTCCTTTCAGTAATTTCTTGGACTTGGTAGTGGAATGTGAGAGAGTATCTGCCTGCAGGGAAAAGGAAAAGCAAAGTTTTAAGGAAGATCACAATCTGACTTCTCTTCAATCTGTGAAACTAATACACTTCTTCCACAGAGTACCTCTTGCTGTGGGGTTTTCACTTTCCAATTGCTTCCAGTGAAGATGTCTGGAATGTTTTCTTTATGGTACATTCTGTACAAGGTTCTGTTCATGAATTAGGTAATGTTCAAATTTTATATGAAAATTTGTGTAATTATCTCTCAGAGCTAAGGGGAAGGCCAACATGTCCATCCTGGATCAAGTACACATGGTTTCATTTTCCACTCATGCACATACAAACTGTAGTGCTTTAAGTTATACTCTCGTAGAAGTTGCTGAATGTGCCACGCAAGCTTTTCAATAAGTGAAATTAGTACCTGATCCAGTCTTAATGAACCATTGAAAAAAATCTCTTACAATTTTTGCCGGAGAGTCCAGCTGCAGTGCCTTTGGAAACATAATACAGCTACATGGGTTCAGATTTAAAATCTAAAATGTGCTAATGGAAGAAATTTGTTCTTCTAAGTATTGGAGAATTCATATTTGGCTAACAAATTCCTGCAACTGACTTCCCTTTGCAAACCACACTGTGGTGATTCAGACTGAAGAATGCTTTAAACCTTTTGTTTGTAAGGTACATGTCTTATGTAGGCTTCTATTTTAATTTATTGCACTTGTGTGCAGGTTTTTCAAACTAGTCACAGTGGTCTCTTATAAATCATGAGAAATAGGCTACCCTCAGTACCCTTTCCAGCCCTGCACAAAGAGTCAAGGCTTGTCAAAGGCCATTTTAGAAATCTTGAATAAATTTGACATTATGTTGAGACAGCTGTTAAATATATTTCTTTTTTTTCCCCAGGTTTCCTTTCCCTTGCTATGAACAATGCAATTGGTTTAGTGCTATTTTTAGCCTCACTTTTCATTTGAGTCATATGTATTCTTACCTTCCATGCGCACTTAAGTTAATTTATTCCAACATGAAAAATACCAGGAAAGTTGCTACCCCCCACAAAAAGATTTTACAAGCTGAACTGGAGGCTAGCACATATATACTCCAGATGCCCAAGCCCACCAATAAAGGAGTCAAATCTGATCGCAGGGTACAGACCGACTCCTATATACCTCTTCCCTCAAAATATATGTCCTTTCTAAACAAAAATCTCAGCAGACTTGGCAAGACTCACCAGTTTCTGTGGACAGTTAACTTCAGTGTGTGGAAGGGACGGTGGAAGTCTGTAGATCTTGCTACTTGTTGAAAGAACATGAAAGAGTAGTTGGGTTTTGTTTTCCTTTCAAAAACAAAACCAAGCTGACATTTCAAAGCAAAGGCTGTGAAATCCTGATCCTGGTAGTCACTGATAACCCGAGCATGTGGCTCTGCAGTCAGTGGGACCTGTGTTTCCATGTGGGGGACCAGTAACTACCATCGCTAACACAGTAGTGGGTCAGCAATAGGGCAAATGCGATGGGTCGAGGAACAAGCCTGTGTTGGTGGTTAAATGTATGGTACGCTCTGCTTTGTATTTCTGAGTAAAGCAATAACATCACTGTCTTGAAAAAAAAAAAAGAGAACTATTACTAACTCCTCTATTGTTGGCTTTCCAAAGGGGATTAAATAGGACAATAACTAATAAATAATACGCAGAGCTTATGGGTCTGTCTCCAATTGGAGTTTAAACAAAGCGCTCTGAGCTTTTTAAGTGCCTCCTCGAATGTGCAGCTTTCTGGAGATGTTTTTGCCAGCACGTCGCTGGCACCGCAACAGACGGTGCTGGCGGCCGCCGCGCTGGGGCTGCCCGCGCAGGCGCGCGGTGGTGAGCTGGTGCGGGTGCCGGTGCCGCGGCCGCTCCGCGCTGCTCCGTGGGTGGCAGCGGCCTGGCGGCGGCGCGGGCAAGGCCAGGCCTGCTGGGAGCGCAGGGCTCTCCTGCCGCCGCCGCCTCCGTGCGCGGTCTCCGGCTGGGCAGCCTCAGGTGCGCGCGTGCTGAGCCCGACGTGTCGGCTTTGAAATCCCAAGTTGTCCCCCCTTGGCAGTGAGAAGGCAAGCAAAGGCACGAGCACTCTTCCTATGGTAGCGGTTCAGACTGTTCCTGTCCTGGCGTTTTGGGACACTGTTGCAGAAGCACCGCTGAGATGTGCTCTGGCACTCCCACGCAGAACGGCGGGGTGAAGGTGTGGGGAGGGATCGGGCTGTGCTAGGGAAACGCTCTCTCTGGATGGAGAGCTGCGACGCCTGCACCTAGGTGCTGCTCACCAGAGATGACCACAAAGTGAGGAGGGTAAACAAGGTTACCTAGACGTACTTCTACTCTCCGTGTTAACGGAGTTTTTCTTTTATTTTTTCTGTACACCGGACAGGGGACCTCACCTGCTTTTCATTCACTGCCCCATTGCTTTGCGCAATACAGACATGCTTTCTGTAATACATAACTGAACGTGTGGGAATTAATCTCATGCATGTTGTGTCTATGGCTCTCGCAGTTATAAACTTCCTGAGATCAGAGGGACTAAGCCCTTGCCAATTAGAATACCTTTTAATATCAAGTTGTGACTAATAAACATATGAACTGCAGATGTGCTAGCGCAGGCATACCTGTTGCCTAAATCTCCTCTGGTGTTATATGTACCTTCTTACTGTGGCGTTGTCCATTAATGGAGGGCACAGATGTCAGCCCCATCAAAAAGCAAATTTCTGATAGTGCTGCATTTTTAGGCTACATATTTATAACTACAGAGAGATGTCATTTCCCTATTGTATGAATGTCCTTTTGCAGCCATGAACACCAAAATCCAACATTTTTACTAAGGAAAACCTTAACTTCTGAGAAACTGAAAAGTGGAGCCCCAGCAATGCACAAAACATGGTTCATACTT
The DNA here is from genome assembly GCA_013389825.1 of Crypturellus undulatus. Lineage (NCBI taxonomy): Eukaryota > Metazoa > Chordata > Aves > Tinamiformes > Tinamidae > Crypturellus > Crypturellus undulatus. The sequence goes on from VWPW01022554.1 coordinate 160,143, forward strand.
AAATGTTTTTAGATCCTAGTAGATATTGAGATCAATCATTGGAGCTCAAATGATAAAGTTTTTGTGCCTTTTTTTTTTCTAGAAACAATTTTGGACGCAAATAGAAACTCTGGATCTTACTCTGAAATCGGAGACTAACTGGCATCAACTCAAATCTTAATGACTTGACATCTCTTTGTTCACACCAATATCCCAGGGCAAAGCAGCTCCATATGAGTTTCTTATAGGTCTAAAATCTTATCTTAGTTTCATGACTATGGTAATAACTCAAGTAGTTGATTAGTAATGGCCATCACCTTTTTGTCTTCCCTGACCTCGATTCTCTCTTGAATATAGCTTATGCTTTTTTTTTCTTTTTTTTTTTCCTGTTTGGCTTTGGAATAGTATTGCATAGTCCATAATCTTCTGTTGAAAGCGTTTCAAATGCCTTTAATCGAGCCAGGACCTCCATGCTGTGAAAGTCTGACCCCAGTGTGGTCAGGGGGGTCATTACCATCTGTATTGCAGTATAAGGTCTAGCAGCCTGTTGCTTTGTTTCTCCACAGCACTGTTGTTAGTGTGGGGAACAGGAAGAATTGCGTGAAGTTTGGTCTCATCTCACTTTGTCTATTTTCTCCCCATCGCCCCAAACCCCATCTGTTACAACTCCCTATCTGTAAGATTGCCCAAAGCAATTTAGCACAGGACAGCACTGCCTGTGAATTGAAAAACACCTTTTATTAATGCTAAGTCTTCCTCTTACTACGCTGATGTCTGGAAAGTATTCTGCAGATAGGCCACAAATTGCTTTAGAATATTTTCTTTGTGCAATTTTGCTCCCTTCCCCTGGATCAGCAAGAATATGGTTCAAATATTAATTTTATGGTGTGTCTCTCAAGACTGGAATATAATGTTCAATTATGCATTCCATCTGCAAAGCTCTGGATGCACAATCCTGTATTAAATAAAGAAAACAATGTGTTTTAAAGAAGAAACAGAAAGAAAAGATATGGCATATAAAAGCAGTGGAAGAAGAGCCTTCCATTACGCTAGACGTTGTGTAAAATCAGAGGGAGTTGTGTAAACTAGACAGAAGTCAGTTGTCAATACATAGCTTAGATTATTTAAAGCTATTAAAACTTTCCTGCAAGGTGTAAGTTTAGGGAGTGATTTGTCACCTACGTATTAACCTGGTAATTTGGGTAGATAAAATTTAGAAAATAGCTTGTCAGGCTCATTGTGCCGAGAGGAAGCTTGCTTGTGCACAGCGAAGCAACGGAGGAACCAGCTCTCGGAGGGTGGTGAAGCAAGCTGGTGACACCCTGGCTGGTGACACCCTGGCAGGTCCAGATCCCACTGCCTCGCAGGGTGTGCGGGGCAGCCAGAGCCCCTGATGCCCGTCAGGGCCACAGTTCTGGCTCCCCAACCTTAGGGAAAACCGTAACGCCTGAGCCCTTCTCCAAGTCAATGCTTTGGGCTGATGACTTTGCTCTGGTGTCAAATGCATATCTTTCTATGGGGCTGTTATTCAGCAGAGGAGGAATTTGTTTTTTCCTGATTGGGCTGCCCAGATACCGGATGTCTTCGCACGGCCATCTCCAGTTTTCTCACAGTGCTTTGCAGTGTGGGCTGCAAAGCCCCAAATCATCATAGCTGTGTCACCATTCACTGTGATAACAGCTGAATCCCAGGGTCAAGAAGAGACTTGGAGGTGACCTAGTGAAAGCCCTGTGTTGAGCACAGGGCTTCAGTTGACTTCAGTTGACAGTTTGAAGCACTGTTAATTGAGGCAACACAAACATAGCGTATTAGTCTGCTAACTATTCAGAGGGAGAGAATTATCTTCAAAGTGGGCTCGAGCACTCAAAGGGATGATCATTCTGCAATACAGATGCCTTGAACATTATTGAAAATGGGTGGGCAGTCTCTGGAGAGGGAAAGCCAAGAGGACTTGGTTCTCCATTCTCCCTTGGGGTTACAACCCAGGTATTTTTGGTATGGGAATTTAGCCATTCAGGCTTACTTTGGCATTTAAGGTATTCCTCCTCACCATATCTGGTTTTTGTTTTGTTTTTCCTCTCAGGAAAATGCACCGATTCTTACTTTGGCATTTCACCAAGTGCTCTTGGCAAAACTGTCAAATGTGTCATTGTAATAGGAGGCCTCTTTGCAATAGTTTCAGCAGTCAGAACTGGCTGGAAAGCACAGGGCTGAACTCATGAGGACTGGTTGCAGAGTGTTCTCAGCGGAAATCCTTTGACTCTGGAACTTGTTTGCTCTGGCAAACTCCCTGTGCCTGTCTGGACACAATGAGGGTTCAAGACTCATTGCTTTTGTTTGGTTTTCCTGAAGGGAAGGCTTTGCTTTTCATTTGGCTGAATTTCTGGGTGGTAGAGAGCGTGCTTCGGCCTGTATAGACCTTTTTCTTGTATAAGGATGCTGGGGCTTTTTGGTGACCTTTTTCTTTCTAACTTGGATGTCATTACCAGAGACACATGCTCTTCATATATCCCTGCAATATAAAAGAAAGAGAAGTTCAATAACATTGCAATGTACTTGAGGAAAATACGGAATTTTCCCATTCTTTGGCCACAGATAAAGATCAGATGTTCTCACTCTTTAGTTCCTAATAGCCTCTAGCTCTTTTTCTGCCACCACTATCTCTTCCTCTGTTTTGTGTTTGTAGAAGATCCTCTCTGGATCTCCTACCACAATCTTAAATGCTCCTGACCTACCAAAAACCTTTCAAGCTGTTAGGAAAGGGAAGGAGTCACAAAATACCTTGTGCAGAAAGTTATGAAAATTCCTAAGAAGAATTACCAGAGCTAGGGAAAATGACTGTGAGCAGATAGTATGCACAGTCTCCAGTATAATGTTTAAAGGTGGCTCTACTTTCAAAAAATGCTTTGAAGCAAAGCCATGTCAAAAATGAGAAAGCATACAAATGGGAATGCATTTTAGCATCAAGTCTCTTGCCATTTTGTCTCCCTAAATCAGACCTGCCAGATCCTGCATCATTTCTTCTGTATGCCTGGAGAACATGATGCAAGGGAAACATTTAATCAGTATGAAGAGTGCGGTAAAATGCTCTAGGGAAGCTATCAATACCTCTACCAGACAAAGATGACTTGGAAAACAAATGATTAGTGCAACTTTAGGAACTTCACATGAAAATTGGCTGAGACCAGGCTATTCCATGAAGGCTGCAAATGCACCGTTCTTGCACTGAGAAAAAGGATGTCCTTAGAATTTGAAATTTATTTTCCTACTAAACCACTTTTAGTATGCAGAGAAGAATTTCAAGAAAACATCACGACTAGCCTAGAGATGGATTCATGACCATCTGAATTCATCAGTGGATCTTTTAATTTGTTTTGCTTCCAACAATGCTCTTCAAAATTCTCAAAAGTGAAATAGCAAGATGCAGTTACTACAGCCCCCCTCCATGTAATAGTAATAGCTCGTGTGGTTTCTAGGAAACTGCACAGCGTGCTTTAAACACACTCCTATTTCTCTGGACTACACTGAGGTTTTTTGGATATTCGTATGTGAGATCGGGATCCCTTCTGAGCGGAATGGGTGCTCCTAGTATGCTCACACTTCATCAGAAAATACCAAAATGATAGAAAAAATAGGAGATTAAGGGACACAAGAGGAAAGTGTCAAGCTGCACCATGCACACAGTAAAACTGACACAGCAAAAGGTCAACAGCCCTACTAGTGTAAAGGGGAGTCAAGCCGTCAAAAGGGATTGCAATTTGGGTGGTATAATGCATCTAATCAGGCTTTGAAAGTGTATTTAACACAATTCTAGCAGGAATAAAACTATAGGAACTATAGGCGTGCTTTCAAATAGGCAGCGATTCCTTTAACTATCTTCCCATGAATATATGAGTGGGATGTGCATCAGGTCGCCTTGCTGCAGTATTAACTCTTATCTCCTCTAACCATGCTCCTTTCTGCTCAGATCTTCACAGGCTGATACCTGCAGGATAGACTGAGATTCCTGGTTTGCGTCCATGGAAACGCAGAGTGAGCTCCACGTCCTGCAGACTGGGATCCCCCAGCTAGTCAACGGGAGGTGGCTTCCTTGGCCGAGGCTTCTCTCCAAAGACATTTCTGATTATTCTAATTAACTGTTATCTCCTTGGAAGACAATGGTAACCCATGCCGTGCTCCAGTATTGGCTTCAAACTTGGATACGAGCTGTCTGCATTTCTTGCAAGTTCTTCTTGGAGTTCCTCTTGGGTAGCACACTGTTTGCTTCAAATCTCAACTCAGTGTTTCATGTATTGCAGCATTTCACCACAATGGAAGAGAGAATGTTTTCTGTGAGTAAAAAAACCAACCACAGTACAAATCTCCAAAGCAAAAGAGTGTTACTCATGCACTTTCCTACAGCAGCCTTTTTGTATAACATCTTTTGTCCAAGAAAATATGTTTTTTTCTTTTTTCTTCCATGAAGTGCTCTGAAACAAAACCACATGAAGAATAAGAAGATTCCTAGCTAGGACAACAATTTAGCATCAGACCTTTTGTGTTCATAAGTCAGATAACCAGAGATACTGTTCAGTTCTTGAATAATATCAGAGCAATATGAAATCAGGTGCAAAATAACTGGATGCCAGAATGTGGCTGGTGTCTCCCTGATATGCAGTATCTTGTCTAGTGGAGGTTGTGATAGGTTTTGTCTATTCAACCTTCGAGAGAAAACTGCGAATCCTACAGCCTGCCTGCTTTCTTTACTGTCATTTGTCTCAGTCTCAGAGTGTGTTTGATGGCCCATGAAGTCACCTAAGTGTTTATTTGTACTGTACAAAGTAGCTGGGTGTGTTTTAAGCTGTGGTAGCACATACAGAATTGAGAGTTTCCTCTGGTCTGTGCTTGGGTCCTGGCTGTTGTCCATATGGACATCAAATCTGATCTTGGGAGCCTCTTCAGAGGATGATTTGTAAGGATGTTCCTGACAGAGCTAGTGAATCCTGCCGTCTCTGTCCTTTGCAGGGCACAAAGGAGAGGCAGCCAAACTGCAGACCTGGAGCTTGGCACCAATATGACTGCTCCCGCCTTCCTGCGCTCGAGGAGAAAGGAGTCTGAGGCTCCTTACAAGCTGTGTACCCACCTTGGCTCACAGAAGGCAGATGCATTCTGGTGTCATGATTCTTCCCCAAAAGCAAAATACTTCCAGAGCTCCACTGGACATATTGAGCTTTGCACACCCAGTTTGCCATGAATGTTGCATTAATCCATATTCTAAATTCTGAAACTGCAATAAGTCCATTCTTATGCTAACTAAGCTGCAGCTGTTGTCAGCTGAAAAGCCATTTGAACTCTGACAGGCAAAATATTCCAAGTCTCATTCCAAGGTGCAGTAACTGTCATTGTGGTTCTTAAGCTTTTATATATATTTAATTTAGAATACATATCTAAATATGCATTCTGCTGATGCTAAAGTTAGTGCCAATGTTTGCAGTAACATTGTCTGAAGAGTAATGAAAGGCCAAAATTGTTTCAATACGTTGTAATATGTTGATTTCAGCTTCAGTACAGTTAATCTTCATTTGGAGTAAGTGATTCGAAACTAAAACTAAATTCACTGAATGATAATTTAAAAGAAAGCATCAGCTGCAAGGCTTCAGACTGGATCGGGACTTCCTCTAGTTTTAAGGTATTCAGATTTAGGACACTGCCTTCCTCTCTTTTAAAGATAGAATTAATTTTCTGCCTAAAAACAAACTATTTGTGAATGGACATGAGGATCTAGATCCAAGTTTTTCTCTGGTTCACATGTAGTCCAGTGTTGTCTTGGCCTGTTACACTGAAGGGAGATCCTTGCACTTCAGATGTAGTCTTAAGTGCTTTCACAGACTGGAAGGAGTTTAAAGCAGATTTTCTTTATTTCAATCTCTGTTTGCTTGCTTTGAGTCCTTTTTTTTTCTTAATATTAGTGGATTCCATTTAAACTTTACAAATTAATTAAAAATGAACATACCGATGATATAATGTGAGAATTTTTTCCATTTCAGTGGACTACGTTATGTTATTCATATTGACTCCTCTTTCATGTCGACTGGGACAGAAGGACATGGTTTGTTCCCTTCATGAGCTAAGGAGTCTCATGATTAGTGCTAAAGGCTGACTATCCAACCTTTCCATTTTTAGGCCACTTCCTGGGATTGTTTGAGCTCTAGTTGTTTAAAATTATTTTGAAAAGAAATTATTAATGCCTTATGGCTGGATTATAGTGAAGTAGTTCAGATTGCACTAAGTTTGAAAACTATTAAGCCTTAGCTATGCTTTGCCAACTGCTTTTATTTTATTAAAATATATATATTTGACTTAATTTAATACAAGTATCTAAAAAGAAGCAATCTGAATTTTTTAAAGGATCTAAATCCTATATTATCTCCCCTTTTCCTTCTTGTCTTTATATCTCTGTGTTTGTAGATTATTTGTGTGTGTATATATAAAACCATTAAATGGATTTAATCCAAAAATTACAAAATAATAAATTGCACCAGCCAAATCCTTATATGATAATTTTGCTGTGAACTGCTCTTATTCAGCATTAGCCACTGGGAACACAGGGTACACTCTGCTCTTGGATAGAGATGAGCATTTCCCATAATCATGCAATAGCTCCTCTCCTCAGGCAGAGGAGAAACAGGGGGATAGGGATGGAGGCAGGGACAGAGATGCTGCCAGGCTGATATCCTCTGTGCTAGTGGAGGCCCCATGCTCAGGTTGTAAATGGTCTTAAAACGGACTTGAGGGTCATAAGAAACCAGGACTCTTCAGTGTATCTTGGGACTGCGAGAGTAGGGCAAGTCTGAAACACTTGCTCTGCAAATGTGCCACGGTAAAGCTTTTGAGCTCTCATAATTTTCTCGTGAATATCAAAATAGTTTTGGCGGGGTCGGGGATGAAATTTAGCATCCGGAGAGATTATCAGCCTAGTAGAAATTTCAGTCTTGGCTTGGAAAGAGGGAATTTCTTGGGTTGCTGGTTCCTCCTCTGGAGGAGAATCAGGACTGTTGCAGAAAGCAGAGTGGAGAAATCCTCCTCTGGAAACTGAGAGGACTTTGTGGGGAATGAACTGGTGGGATAAAAACGATAGGGATGTCTGAGATGGTCATGCTGCCCATTTCTGCTGTGCCAGGCCTATAGTGATGGGAAAAGCTGGGGGAATCTCTTAAAGGTTCACTTTGAATAATGCTTGAGTAGTATCTCAATCCATGGAGAGAGGTGTAGGGACTGTGAAAGAAAAGCAGGCAGTGCGGCACGGTCAGAAGCTGCGGGCAGCTCCTGGAAAGGCAGCAGAGCTGACACCTGGATGGTCCTGAGAGAAAGGGATGCAGTGGAGATGGAACTGATGCTAGAGGCAGAGACGATGCAGGAGACTTATGGTTTCTCAAGAAGTAAATGACAAGATCATTGCTACCCTTTTTCTGCTCCTAGAATTCCCTTGGCTGCTCCTGAGAAGGACAGTCCATTTGATCTGAAATACTGAGACAATTGGTGTTTTATATTTAAACATAAGCTGACATTGCTAAGCATATATTTGTAATTAAGCCATTGTTTTTATTAGTCACAAGAGATAATTGCATCCAGAAATTCCCAAAGAAAAAGTTATCCTGAGCAAACAATTTTACACTGACGTTTCAATTATATGAGTAATTTTCTAGCACAGATCAGCAATAAACTTCCCTAAAGGGCCTATTAAACAGGAAGCAGGAAAACAGTGATGGGGCAGTTGCCAAATGTTGGTGTGTCTAGCACTTTTGTTTCAGATCTTGTCCTCCCTTTTGTCTTTATGTGTGTCAAACAGCAAAAACAAGTGGCACCAGTAGACAGCAGACATGCATGGGAAGATTCTCACTTACAGAAGTGAGATTCCTGGGGCTTGGATGTGGAAAAAATGAATCACTACTTTCTGCATTGTTGAACTTTATCCGACAAAACTGTTGAAGTCCTCTCAGAGGAATGGAAACAAGAAAATCCTGGCTGCGGAGTGCTTTGGTCCCTGTGCAGGAGCACGGTTGAAGCGTCCTTGTTGCATGTGGTGCCCCTGTGGTAGCTCTGAGACCCTGGCAGCAGCACAGACAGCAGCAGCAAACGCAGAGGCCACCGGTGTTCCTTCTGCACCCAAACACTCTGCGGTGCTGTCAGAGGAGGGAGAGAGAAGCCAGGAGCTCTCTTGGAATTACAATGGAAATGCAATTTTTGCTACACCTGACAAGTGCCTCTTAGCCACACTGGCAAACAGGCAAAACCATGTAGTATACATGCCCTTATCCCATCATAAAAATGCTTTTATGCACCTCTGGCATACCGGTCCAGCGCGTGCTTTCCCACACTGTGTTCCCTCTCCTCCGTTCTCTCGTTTTCTCCAACTTGGGTGTTTTGCCCTTAAAGGAGTCAGAATTCTGTTAGGAATCAACTTCCCTTGAACTCCTCATTTAAATATGGGCACACACTGATTAACTTTTAGCTCTGCTTCCACTTTCTTTTTGGTTCCTCTCAAATTAGCCTCCGATTATCTCAGTTGTAATCACTGTGTGTGATAAAGTTGAAGTAATATATATCGTGATTCTTTGTGATACTACAGTGTTTCCTCTGTGACTGTTGTAGCTAATAAATGCAGAATGCCAGACTGCTTATAAGAAACAGATTTTTGCAGATCCTAAACAAATGCCCTGCATATTTCAGGTTCAGATAATAAAAGGGAAAAAAGTGGCTGCTTTTAGGGGAAAATTTGTATCTTGATTAAAAATATATATCTACATTTGTGTTCCAAAGTGTGTTTTTTTTTTTTTTTAAGGCCCAGGACATAAACTCGGCGGTTAAGTCTGAAGCCACAGGACTCCAGCTCCTGACTCTGGCGCTGCTTCAGCACAGACTGAGGGGAAGCTCTTTCATCCTCAAAACCTCAAGCAACTGGTTTAGCACCTCCCGATGTTGTCCTGTGTCATATCCACACAAGGCATTTTTCCCTGCAGCACTCAATCTGGTAGGTGTTTTTAAGGATGCCTGTCACATTGCACATTCGCAGAAGTTTAGGGATTTTGCAAAGGAAATCAAAGCTCCCATGTGCCTCGGAGCAAAGTGCCGTAATCCCCAGGGGGATGGTGGAGTGGGGAGGGTGACGCACAGCCCCCTTCTGATGAAGCTGTGCCACGCTGCCTACAATAAATGGAATTGCACCGAGATGCTGGGGAGGGGGAGGGTTGCAGGTATGCGTAGCTTAATACCTACAGACTTGGTCATTCAGCTGGGAAATCCAGAGCCGGGATGTGGAAACTGTTTTTGGTTGCAGCCCAATGCATTAAGGAAGACTTATATGCTTTACATTAAGGCATTAATTTACATTTGTTAGGACACCTAAACAAAGCTTAGATTAGAGGCTTGAACCCAGGCCTCTTTCTCTTTCTTGGCCTCAAGCGCTGTGGTGGGTGTTTGTGTCATTTGGTTGATGTGGTGTTTTTTTGATTTATCCATTTTTAAGGTTTTGTCTGAAGCAGGAGTCACACTTGCTGCTTGCACTTCAGATGTACACAGATATTATCAACAATGTGTTTTAAAAATAGGGCTTGCGATGTCGAATAACCAAATGAGGTCTAATATGTAAGCTGGATTCCTGGCTTAGCCAGGCTGTGTCTGTGTATGAAGCGCCCAATCACTCCTTATTTTTTTGTAGCGTATGTAAAGAGAGGCTCACCGGGGAAAGCCGAGTTTATGCTAATGTTTGTCAAATGTTGCATGGTACACAACAGTGTATTTTATTGCTGTAATAACACTAATTTATTACTGAAACTCTTAAATTATCACAGTCAGCTACTGTGATTAGTAAATGTGATCATATGAAAACTTTTAGTTAAGCAAGTCCTGTGTATTTGTTGTTGGATTTTTGCCTCCATTACTACAGGGAGCTGTGAAGACTGGGGCAAAATGATCATCATAGGCAGATTTTTTTCCTTATTAATAGAAAATTTTCATACAAAACTTTGAAAGAGCATGCAGGGATGGAAGCTGTTTTTGTTAGTTACGGCATAAATATGCAAAATCAAATATGCAAAAGAGATCTGGCACATTTTGGTCTTTATTATGTAATAACTGATATAGTCAATGTACATCACTATTTTGGTAGTATTATCTTGGACTCATTCTCCTAGTCCCATGAATATTTTTTAAACTAATGGATGTATTTTTATCTTATTTAATAGCCTTAGCTTTACAGTTAACTGTGGAACATCCAATTGAAGTTAATTCACTGCGCCTTTAATGTTACAGAATTCATGGTTAGAAAGGATTTGTTCCTTTCCAAAACAGGAAAATGAATACTTCTGATATCTTTTTATTCTAACAGAGAGAAAATCTTTGCAGCTTAGCATCTAGACAGAAAAATGAACAGCCTAATTAAAAGAAGATTTCTCAAAAGCGAGAAAAGCGTTTCTCACTTTCTTTATCACACTGTGATATCAAACTTGTAGGTTTTATTTAAAGCATTTACAAAAAATTATAATAACTGTGTTATTAGTTCTACACTAATGTAACTAATTAGGTCCTTGGTTCAACGTGAAAAAAAATGAATAAAGTGTTTCAGTGTGCAGATTTGTATTACTCAGTCCTTTTCTGCTTTTGAGCAAACTTGTTCTGTGTGCCAAAGGCAAGCACATTAATTGAATACAGGACTTGTTTATAAATCTAGTACAGCTTACAGTTTGACGGGTGCCACTGCTGTTCATTCTCACCTTTCTGCTGTCCATAGTTAACCTTTTGTAGTTTGAAATTCTCCATGAAATGAAGGATGGGCTCTGGTTTCAGCTGGCCTAGTCTGGCCTAAATTAAATCTGCCAAAATCCTACTGTATTGAGAAGTCCTCACCTGGCTATTCAGAAAACTAGAGAATAAGCTAAGAGACTCATAACGAGCAAAAAATTTGTGGGCAAAACAAGGATATGAGACTGGTTGTGACTTGTTATGCCACTGTTTAGAGCAAATTTTTTATAAACTATTGCTGCCTAACCAAGACATATAACGTAGCATAGAAGAGATGACTGGCTGCCAGATACAATTACGTCTGTAGATGTGTGCTAACACATGAAGACAAAGATGGGCTCCACATATTAATCCATCTCCCCTCTTTAAATGTGGGACTAAGCAAACATCCATTGGAGTCAGTGGGACTCTTTCCATTAGCTTCACGAGGGAGAGCTCAGTGTTAGTCTACTGAGTGAGAGCAGGAAGCCTTTCACAAACTTCTCCTTCAAGCAACATGCTCCCAACGCTCTTCTTGTGCTGGCTCTAGTGCTTGTCAGACCTTTCTGTGAGCTGATTTAACTCACTAAAACAGGGAGAAAAAAAAACAAGAGAAAAAAAAAAGGCAAAATGAGAAGGGAAGAAAAGGTAAAAAGCTTGTATTGCTTTCTGCTTTCTAGTGAGCCCTGACAGTGCGTGGAAAGAGCTGAAGGCCATCAGGGCAGCTGGGAGCAGGAGTGGTGAAAGCTGGGGAGAGAGAGCAGGATTGTTCCCCTTTGGTCAGCGAGCTTTAGACTGCCTCAGCTGCATGTGAAACCACAGCTGAATTCCTTATGTCAATGTCTTTATTTTGGTTATTGTTTGAAGGAGTCTTCTGATATCCAGTTTCCAATCAAAACATCATGCACTCTCTAAAATCTTAGCTAGAATATGAACATGTTGCTCTACAGGGACTTAAGTCTACCAGTTGTATAACATAGATGAATGCCTTTGAAAAACAAATCCTTAATCAAAGTTACACTCCATTTATTTTTTACATTTTCATTTTCCATTTAAGCAGCTGTTTCATTGCTATGAGAAGCATTAAAAGCTATTCATGTTTTTCTTCTTGAAGCTCTTTTAAAACTGAACTTCCCTTCTTATTATTGTCCTGGCAGTGGATATTCTCACTCTGCCCTGTGCTTATTGGTTTGGTCCAAGATTACCTGTGAAGAGTTTTATTTTCTTCGTGCAGAAGTTTGTGCACTATTATTATAACTATTTGAATGTTTTCATTGTAAAGCACTGTTTCTTTCTCACCATTTTGTTGTAATTGAATATTAAGTTAACTTAAGGCAGAGAAATTCTTTTTCTTCTGTTATGCCTTTGTCAGCATGAAGTTAATTCAATATTAACTTGGAAAAAATAACATGAGGGTCAAGTGAAATAATAGATGCAGCTATACTGTAACTCATTTGTACCTAGCCATTGAAAGAAAGTAAAAGACGGTGCAAATACAGATAGGTCATGAGAAGAAGTGAGGAAAAGCTACATATTCTTAAGAGATGTAGGATATGCACTAACAGTCAATTTTTCTCCACTCAGGTGATGTCTTTGATCAAGAGATTGAAGGGGTGACTTTTCTGCTCTTTCTCCTGTAAATATTTAATCAAGGGCTCCAGGTAAGGATATCACTGCTGCAAATTACCTCTTGCCCTCATTAACTTTGTTCTATGAAGTACCCTTTCTGTTTGAGCAGATATTTCTTAATTCTACTCAACCAATATTTCAAAGAGAAGCAAATACCTAGATTTATCAGATGATATTTTGAATTTTGAAGCTTGGTAAAATATTGTTTTCATTTTGGTGCAGCTGCCTTTCAAAATAAAAATATACCTGGGGAAAAGCTGAACTATTTCCAACACTTCACCTCCTGAAAATGTCAATGGTAGTTTGTTCTGAAATGAATATTGAAACATGATTAAAGCATGTTGTTGAAATGTTTTGTTTAAAAAATCATAACCACTTTTGGTAAAAGATCGTTTCAAAGCATGACTTCACAAATACACCATCCTTAAACCTCAGAAAACAGGCAAGAACTTGACATTCCAATTGTTCCTTAGTAAAGTTTTTTTTTTTAAAGTTAACCATCAGTAGCTATCAGCTCATTAATCTGTTCAACAGGACGGGAGACGGATTTTCTCTGGGAAGAGGTTCACCTCAACTGTAGCTCTAGTTTCTCTAATTACCTCTCAAGATTGTTTGGTTTTGAACGCAGCTCCATCTGCTTGTGCTCTTCCTGCGTGTTTCACACTCTCGTGAACTCACAGTGGCCACATGCTCTCAGGTTTGAAGGTCCCCCTGACTGAAGTCCTTTCTTTGCTTCACGCTTCTTCCACAAGCCAAACATATTCATCTGAAGAAATTTTACATATGGCTATGCATGTTTTTTAAACAAGATTTATATTAGGTTGTGAAGACAAATCATTATGGAAGCATTCTTTTTCTTTTTGCATGTTTTCCTTTTGCCTTTCTTTCCTGTCTAGTGCTGCTTTCTAAAAATTATACCATAAAAATTGGTTCACTTTCATTCTTCATGAGTCAAAACCTGCTGGCTTTTGGGAAAATATCACTGCATTTTTTTCAGACGAAGACATGTAGTGCTAAGTAGTATACAGATTTATTTAATGTATTCTGAAAAAAACAAGAAGAAAGTAAGCAGGCAAGTAAGTATGGCAAGATGGAACAAAGCTTCCTTGTAAAGAAAATGTTAATGTATGTTTAAGCACTTCCAAGGCATCGTGCAGGTCACTATAACATCATAGATTATTTAGATTTTCTGTTCTGAATCACGTTGTTTTCCTGACTTACGAAAGCAAGTTGAACCTGCATAACTGCTGTGTATACTTTCATGGTATACATTTAGGTTGCATTAACTTAATGACTGATTTCTTGTCCGTTGTTTTTCATCTTTATAACATGTCTGTTAACAAGAATCTGTCTTAGCAGAATCACACAAGGGGCTGCCTGATGTTTAGCTACCAGATTTGTGAGAGGAAGGAAAGGATGGTACACAGAGGAATAATTTTAAGAAATGGTGAATAAACAGTTGCTCTTAATTTCTATCTGTCATCATCCTGATTAACAATGGGTTTACTTTATGACTTGGTTCAGAGAGGGTGAATAGTGTTGTTTCTTCTCTGTCATGGTAATTAATGTCTTCATTAGGTAATAACCCTGGAAGCCATATAGTATCCCACAGTAAATTCATAGAATGCCTAAGGTTGGAAGGGACCTCTAGAGGTCATCTAGTCCAGCCCCCCTGCACACGCAGGGCCACCTAGAGTACGTGGCACAGGGCTGCATCCAAGCGGGTCTTGAAGATCTCCAGAGAAGGAGACTCCACGACCTCTCTGGGCAGCCTGTTCCAGGGCTCTGTCACCCTCACTGCCAGGAAATTTTTCCTTAAGTTCCTGTGGAACTTTTGATGCTTCAGTTTGTGGCCATTTCCTCTGGTTCTGTCAGTGACCACCAGTGAAAAGAGGCCAGCCCCGTCCTCCTCATTGCCTCCCTTGAGGTACTTATAGACACAGATCAGATCCCCTCTCAGCCTTCTCTTCTCCAGGCTGAACAGGCCCAGCTCCCTCAGCCTCTCCTCATAGGGCAGATGTTCCAGATCATCTTCGTGGCCCTGCGCTGGACTCTCTCCAGCAGCTCCACATCCCTCTTATACTGGGGGGCCCAAAACACATATATAGTGTGTTGTCATAAAGCAATTATGAGACTTATACCCAAATTGTATCAATGTTGATAGTCTGTGTTTGGGTTGCCAGCCAAGGTATGTCCCCAGTCCAGAAAATTCAGGGGACTAAGTAGTGACAATAGCTCTAAGAATATACATTACATTTAATAATAGCTTTGAGCTGTCATCCTTATCATGGCTTCTCTTTCCATTTCACAGGAAAGCAAAGATGGGGGGGGCAATAAAATCATAGCTAAATGAAGCATATTCATCATGTAATATTTCTGAACCTTTCTTGAAACTAGGAAGAAAATTGGGTGTATCCCACTGAATCCAAAACATGGCTGTACTTATTACATGCACAAAGTGTATTAAAGACAGATCTAAAAGCAAATCGGTAAATTCATATTCATTTTAATGGCCTTTTCAATCCCTATGGCTTTTAGGTATTTGATAGCTACAGTTTTTTTTATTTTTTCCTTTAAACAATTCCAAAAGTCCCCATGTTCATTTCTTATATTATCTTTCTCAGACGTATTTAAACAGATAAAAGAAACTGTTACCCACTTTGTTTCTAAAGCAGATATTTCCTCAGTTACCCTTGGCTTGAGGAAAGTCAGCTGTGGTATGCAGTTTGCAGAGTAGGGCAACCATGATTTATGTGACAACTGACACTAGGATGCTGTGCAATACTGCATTTTTGCTTTTTTTTTTTTTAATTAAATGCATCAATATAAAGTTAAAAAATACTCAGAGCATACTGCATGATCTTACAGCTAATTCTATGTTGACAGACAAGACAGGATACTTTATACTAAAGAGCTGCACCCACCTGAGCAGGCTTTTATGGTATAGGTTTCATTCTGGGAAATGTAGCACTGAATAGATTGCCAAGCATTGCTGGATTATTACAGAAAGCAGAACTGAAGAATTATCATTTAGAGGGACTGCCAACAAATTCTTCTCTTTTGGCATGACCTACAGGTTCTGGCAATTTAAAGTTCTTGTGGGACTTTTCCACCCAAACAGTGAATATAATTCCATGCCATATTACTGAAATTCAGTGTTCACAGAGATAGGTGCTTAGAACTGCAGAATTAAGATTTTGAATTTTGCATGCAAATACTGGTAATACTTGTCTCGTATACATTTCGCCGTACTTTACTACAGTTGGCATCTATGCCTTCAATTTTCAAAATGAAATTTGGTGATAAAGGTCACAAAGCAGGAGAACTGCATTTTAATTCAGCTGACTGTATCACTCTAATCACTGTAGAGTACTGTTTCTCATCAGGTTTTAGAAATATATATGAACCTTACAATTTTTTCTGTGTGTGTGTGTGATAATTGCTGAACTTTCTCTGCATGGATAAATATGATAAATGGGAGCAAATTTGGGTTCATTACAAGAATCTGTACTGGTTTTGTTTGCATATACAGAGATTTTTGTGTCTGTGCTGCCATGTTAATAATATGTGTTCATGTGCAATGTTCTTAAACTGGACATGTGTGGCTTCACATAACTGCCTGATGATTGACTGGGGGTGAGGAATTCGATCTGGTTTTGGTGATGTACCTGCTGGAGTCTGGAGCTGGTGGTACTGGTGAGACAGCGCTCTTCTGGGAGCAGATTTGGGATTGTTAGATTTTTTCTTTCTTTCTTTCTTTCTCTCTTTCTTTCTTTCTTTCTTTCGTTCTTTCTTTCTTTCTTTCTTCTCTTCTTTTTTTCTTTTTTTTTTTCTTTCTTTCTTTCTTTCTCTCTTTCTTTCTTTCTTTCTTTCGTTCTTTCTTTCTTTCTTTCTTCTCTTCTTTTTTTCTTTTTTTTTTTCTTTC
Source organism: Crypturellus undulatus (assembly GCA_013389825.1). NCBI lineage: Eukaryota > Metazoa > Chordata > Aves > Tinamiformes > Tinamidae > Crypturellus > Crypturellus undulatus. Next base: position 176,434 of record VWPW01022554.1, read on the forward strand.
TTTCTTTCTTTCTCTCTTTCTTTCTTTCTTTCTTTCGTTCTTTCTTTCTTTCTTTCTTCTCTTCTTTTTTTCTTTTTTTTTTTCTTTCTTTCTTTCTTTCTCTCTTTCTTTCTTTCTTTCTTTCGTTCTTTCTTTCTTTCTTTCTTCTCTTCTTTTTTTCTTTTTTTTTTTCTTTCTTTCTTTCTTTCTCTCTTTCTTTCTTTCTTTCTTTCGTTCTTTCTTTCTTTCTTTCTTCTCTTCTTTTTTTCTTTTTTTTTTTCTTTCTTTCTTTCTTTCTCTCTTTCTTTCTTTCTTTCTTTCGTTCTTTCTTTCTTTCTTTCTTCTCTTCTTTTTTTCTTTTTTTTTTTCTTTCTTTCTTTCTTTCTCTCTTTCTTTCTTTCTTTCTTTCGTTCTTTCTTTCTTTCTTTCTTCTCTTCTTTTTTTCTTTTTTTTTTTCTTTCTTTCTTTCTTTCTCTCTTTCTTTCTTTCTTTCTTTCGTTCTTTCTTTCTTTCTTTCTTTCTTTCCCTGCCTGCCTGCCTGCCTGCCTTTCTCTCTTTCTCCTCTGAACCATAGTATGTATCTCTGTTTGAAGGAGAAGAAAATAGGCAGTGCGAGTTGTCCATTTTATTGCCTGTTTGGAAATCAGAGTCTGTGCAGAGGTGTGGGTAGCTTTGCTGGTACGAACTCCAGTGCAGAGGGTATCCTCAGAAAGGTGCATGAGCACAGCAGCTCCTAAGTCAGCCACTGCTAGCTTGGAGAGTGTGTTATCTGAAATTGTTCAGCATAACTGTGTTGGCAGCCAAGAGCCACATTGCTAAGACCGATAATATTTGACCTATCTTTGCAAATGATTTTGTAGAGAAAAAAGCACACTTTAAACTCTAGTACTGAAAGATATGTGCTTCATCTTTTTACTTTGATCTTTGCTTCATTCAATAACTGCAGCTTAAACTCACTGTCATTTCTCTTAGGGCTGAGGCAGTGTGGTCTGAGTGGTTTGTAGTTAAGTGAAGGGAGTGAATGTGCTTAACTTTTACCTATTAATCAACCAAATCTATTAAATAAGTTATTTGTAATTTTAAATTCTACAGTGAAACATACAGAAAATCCTATTCTTCGTGGAACAACTCAGCAAATTCATTACTTGCTGTCTCACCTAATGTTACAATGTCTTCTTTTACCAGTAAGTCTATAATACGAATGCTGCAGACTAGGATGCGTATTTGTGCGTGCTGCAGCAGCACACAGTTTCAGAAGGGAATGTGGAAAGGTTCTGAAAACCTTCTATATTCAGTAACAAAGAATGGAAGCAGTCGACATGAATCATGGGCTGTATTGACTGACTCCAGAGTATAAAGTTTTCATTAGTAAAAAGTTTGATTAGTATGTTATTTTTCTGTGAATTAAGTAACTATATAACTGCCCCTCTAAACTTTCACTGTACATTTTCTTTTTTTTTAATTTCTATATTTGTAACTTTTATGCTAAACTCCCCTGTAAAGTCAACAACATCAATAACTTGAGCATGTAAAAAAACAGCATTTCTACTTGACATACTTCAGAATCTACAAGTATTACAAGGGTAATGGTATAGGGGAAATATAGGGGAACTATACAGAGTGAAATTGCAGTATATTTTAAGCCAGGATGGAAAGCAGGAGATTCTCAAGAGCTTTACTGGGACTCAGGTTTCATGTGCTCTGTTCCTGTGAGCCAGAGGATGAGCTCTCAGTCTAAGGACAAAGCAGTGCAAAGCCTTTGCTGCTGCTGCTCTTTTATTGCAACATAAACTCGTTCCCAAATATTAACATTCTTTCCTCATGTTGCTCAGTGCTGTTGCTAATAACTATTTATGGAACAAAATCAACAAGCTGGATCTTCTACTTGACCGCTGGTGGCCTCAAGATGGAAGATACATGAGCAAGCTGATGATATCATTGCCTTTGTGCTGATGAGTGTAGCTAGCCACACATTTTTATAGCTTGGTAGGGAACAGTTTAAAACTGTTTTGGCAGATCTTTGGGTGCCGTTATGAATTTATTTAACTCCTTTTCCTGTTTCCAGGCCATTTAGATTTAAGACTCTCATTTTTTTTTTCTTTTCTTTTTTTTCCTTTTTTAGTCAGGATATATATGAGAATCAGAAACAACTAACCATTAGAATAATGTTGTAAAAAGAACATAGAACGCAACAATCTATAATCTTCTGTTCATTTATTTTCATTTTTATTCTGGCAATGAAATGGTTAATAATGTACTCTTAAGCTGTTGAAATGTATCTTGTGATGTTAGAATAGTGCATGCTTTTGAAAACTCCAAGGACAGTGAAAGGATGAATAGTTTTTTAATTAGGTAGCAAATTGGCAATATCACCTGCATGGCAAGTGAAGCTAAAAATAACAAAATTAAAAAGATAATATGGGTTAAAGTAAGGGGATAAATAAAATGGTTCTGGACAGGTGAAGAAATGATTTATATCTAAAATATAAGTATAGTTCAAATAACATTAAGGTTCTGACTCATACTCACAGAAGTATGGAAAGTGAGAGTTAAGGCTGCCTCTCTGTACTTAATATGCCCTGGTGCCTTTCCAGCAGATATTTTATTATGTGAGTTCCCCCAGTGACTCTGGAACATGAGCAGCATTCTGGACCCCGGTGGGGGCTCAGCAGTGAAAGTTTTCATGTCGAGCAAGGAGAAAAGTCCAAAGAAGTGGGAAAGAGAAAATCTTTAGTTACATTTTGAGGCTATCAGAGGCAAAAAAAAATCTGTGCAGCCTTTACCCCGCTTCCTTGTGAAGGAGGATCCCTTCGCATAAGAAAACATGGTTAAAATATTTTGTTTAAAAATATAGACTGTGATTAGAGTTTGGGCAGAAGATACTCATTTTATGTCCTCAGAAAATGTTTTAGTGAAAGATAAAGTTGCTTCCATTTTTTCTGCATATGGTGGTTAGGCAAAATTGCCTGCAAAGTGTTATTCTTTCTGACTCAGATATAAAGCTTTCCTCTAAAGCCAGTAAACTAGGAGGATGAATGTAAGTCTTCTGTCAGGGACCCTGATGCTGGGCTATTGTGACAAAATTCTGGGAAAAATTTGGGCTTCCTTCTCCTGTGGAACAAAAGTATCATTCAGAGCCTCGAGAGCTGCTGTGAAATAAAATGGCTGGTGAATCCTTTAGATTCCCGGGATTAGAAGATGAGGAATTCTGTCAGTATTTTCCCATTCCTCATCATCACCGATATCTGAGCTTCTTGCACATCCTAATGAACTAGTCTTAAAACTGCCTGTTTGGCAACATGAAAGCAATAATAATAATAATAATAATAATAATGTTGTCCTCATCCAGTGCAGTACAGTAGGTGCTCTCTTTAGACAGCTACAGATACTCTACACGCTGCAGAAGTCCAAAAGTTACCAGTTACTGATTTGTCTAGCATTTTTTTTTAAGTTATCCTTTTGTCCCTGCACACTTTATGCCTTGAATCAAAAGCTACACGACAGTCTCCTGACATCGTTGACTGTTGCTTGGGATCAGAATCAGTATCTCTGGTTTAGCTGTTAGTTGTATGTCAAAACCAAATTATTTTGGCTTTTTTTCTTTCTCCTTTTTTTTCATCTTTTAGGTTGAAACACAAACTCTTTATAGTTACCACCAATAGTTCCCAAGACTTACGGAAAATTAGCAAGGTTATAAAATACAGTGTGCGTGTGGTTTGCTGTTGCAGCTGCACATTAAAGGAAAAGTAATATACTCACTTGTCCTCCCTAGAAAAGCATCTATAAATTAGCACTCCTTGAATAATTCCTGATGCCTAGCACAACTTTTTATATATTATAGCCAAAAATTTTTTAACTTCATTTTTAATACTTCAGTCGATTTAAAATGCCTTGCAAAGATCCGAGGGGTTTCAGTTTCAAAACATTTTTTTAATATGTATATATTCTGACCCTGTTTCTTTCTTCTAAGGGGCTGAGAAATGGGATACATAAAAGGTGCAGGGTCCACACAGTGACTCGGTGTCTTGCGGTAGAGCTTGCTTGATTTCTACTCCAAGCTGAGGAATTTCAGAGCTGCCTTCTCCTGTGGGGAATAGGAGTCAAAACTGCCGCTTAATGGACAAAACATGCTGTCCCAAGGAGTGTGGTGCCCGCGCATTCAGGTACGGGAGCCCTGCCTTCTCCTCACACCCTTTTGAACTCCCTGCCCTAGCCCCAAGGTGGGTATTTTCTGCATGATCCGAATCCCGGACTGCCATTTTGGAGAACCACCTCATCAAGCGCTCAGTATTTTTTCTTCTCCCTCCCACAAGTGCCCCCTGTGTAATGGCAGAAGGTAGTGCTGGCCCCTTGGATCACGTAAATGGTTCAGCTCCGTTCAGTGGCAGTCAGCTCCTGGGAAGGGACCATGGGAGTTAACAGATGTGGGACTGAAGAGCCCCGTGCCTTGGGCCGCCCCAGCGCTGTCTGTCTCAGGGTGCCTCCTACACGATCACTGGGGGCGGGAGGACTCACCCTTCGGTGCAGGGATAAGTCCTCCTAACAGCTATTCTTCCATCCACTTGCAACGCTAGGGCAGCTATTAATCCATTACCCTTCAAGGTGAAGGCTTCCTACATATTCTGCAGGCTAAAGGCATACCTCAAAAATATAGCACCTATACCTGCCTGCAGCATCAAGGATGAGGATGAGAAACTTAAACAAGTGAGAAAGATTTGTGTTAACTTTACTGCCAAGAGTTTTTTTAAAACTCTTTCCTTTGAGTCACAATAATATTGACTCTATTAAATCTTTAATTCTCTTACTTTTTATGTATCAACACTAGGACAAAGCAGTCTAGTCCCCTGAGACACACGCGAGTGAACTGAGAAAGGCAGAGATGTCAGCATTGCTGTTGTCCTTCCCTGCCCTATCCTCTGCCTTTGTTAATCTGCATGTGCAAATTAAACTGAAATTAAACTCTTAATTTATCACTGTGTTGTGGTGACAGCAGGCAGGATCAGAACGCTTTACAAACACGTAGCACCACATTAACATCAGAAACAGATTCTTCCCCAGAGAGAGGGGAAGATTTTAAGGAATGCGGAAAGATACCGCAGGGCTTTAATCCCTCCCGGTACACAGAAAACAGCCCGCTGTTGTTGAAACGCTGGGAGGGGGCAGCGGCTGCAGTAATCTGCAGAACATATGTACGCAACTGCGTCCCCGTGTCCGGGGCGAGGAAACTGCCTATAAGCAACCCCAGGGAAAGAAGGAAAAAACTCATGGTAAATGAGGAAAGATTTTCGTCACCAGTAAGTTGGCTGCCCAGAGCTGTGACCTGCTCCGAGGCCTGGCCTTCTGCATGAGGATGGTCCCAGTGCAGCCTCTGCCCCGGCACCAACTGCTTGTGCCAGGCCCTGGGCTGCCACGGGGCCCGGTGTGGGACAAGGCAGCTACGCTCAGGTCCGTGGGGGCCGTCCGGGGCAGATGCGAGTGCTCCTCGGGTAGTGAAGTGCGTAAGCATGTGCGAAGGCGTTTACTGAGCTGGATGCTGCGCTCGGCTCTGGCTCCTTCTGCAAATCTCCTGTCTCAGTGGTGGCTTGGCTCCACCAGCGCCTTACGCTGCAGGATGATTTGGCCTGGGAAAGCTGGGTCTGCGCTCAGCACCCTGACGTGAGGAACGTGCGCCAGCTTTGCCTCGAAAGGTGGGACTGCCCTGTGTGCTTGTGCAGGCAGCCCTGGGCTCGCTGCCTCCCTGTCGGGGCTGTCAGATGATGCAGACTGCCCAGGGCAGTGGCGCTTGGGTGCTGGTGTGGGAGAGGGCACCAGCGGACTGTCCACCAGCCGCTGTGCTCTAGCACTGCCAGCCCCAGCCCTACAGCCTTGTGCCAGGACCTCCTGTAGGGCTGAGACTTTTTCTTCAGCAAGGGCAAAGAGGATGGAAAAAGAATTTACCTAAGTGATTATATTTCAAAAACTTTTCTTCGTGTTGTTATTAATGCTCTACCTTAATGTGATTACATCTGAGTTGAGTGGTCTTTCCTATAAGAGAACAGGAAGAAAGCTTAAAAGCCTTTGTAAATATAAGCTTTAAAGGAAGCTGACTGGCAAAAGACACTCTTACACTCCAAAATTTTAAGTCCTCGAAGTCACCTAAGTGATTTAGGAGCCTACAGCTAGGTGCTCTGGAAGAAATAGTGTGTAGGGCTCCTAAACCACTTCTCTAAGTAAGGCTTACTCCCTCAAGCAACCAAGATCTTTTCAGAATGTTTCCCTCTTATGTATTCAGCTTCAGCTTACAAAATCTTGAGAAATGTTTTGATTCCCACAGAGGCTGGGTAGGACGGATTTATTTATTCAGTCCCGCTCTGCTCCATCAAAGACACCCCAGCCGGGAGCAGTCAAAGGGCACCGTTCATCTTGCCTTGCCCAGCGCGGGACATGCTCCCGGGTGCAGTATCGGCGCTCTGCAGGGAAGTGCAAACTTCCTGTGCTCCGCTTCCCGAGCGCAGTGTGTGGTGGAGTGCCCTGATAGACTCTGACACGCTTTGGAGATGGGCCAGGGGAAGCATACTGCCCAGCAGACGCAAGACACGCGTCCCCCAGCATGTCACTGCTGAGGCCCGAGCCCTGTGGGGCTGCAGGAAAGGGGACGGAGCTGGGCTAAGCACTCGCTGGAGAAAGGGAGCACGGGGAGCCGTGAGCAATGATTAACCATTGACTGCAGAAAAGCACTGACATAATGTTGGGAGCATGAAGGTACTGTTTGAACTAGCCTAGAAGCACAGCAAGTGCCTTGAAAGTAACACCGCATGTTTGGGAAGTCCGTCTGGGAGATTTCCAGATCATGAAGGTACATTTTGCTGGTTGCCACTCAGCTTTTCTGGGGTGGGTCTCACCTCCACGCAGCGCCAGCTCAGGTGCCAGGCTGGGTCTGTTTTCTCCTTTGGGTCTGTGGTTTCTGCAGGGCCCCAGGATTTCATCTTCTGGGCCCTATGAGCCCTTTCCTGCATGTCTTGGGTAGCTGCACAGGAGTAATATGGATAGATTGTGCAGTAGTGCCAAAATGCCTCCAAAGTCATAGATGCAAGCAACTAGCTAAGAACGTAGAGTTATACTTTCTCCACAGGAGTCCATAAAAGCCGTCAAACCAACGGTTCTGCTGTTGGTTTGACATGGCACCATGCATTTGTGTGGTTTCCCAGGAGGACCCTTGGAAGAACCCAAGGTGGGTGTTTGGAGAGGCTGGCCTGACAGACAGACAGATACATTGCATCTGTTCCCATCTTTTCCCCTTCCCCCCGCAAAACAAAATGAAAACAACACCTTTTTAAAACTTACAGGGCAATTTCAAGTCCCCATGAAGAAGCTTGTAAGGAATTAGCAGAATTATTTTGTTTGGAGTTTTTCCACTAGGGTGGAGGAACTTTGTATGGGGCAGACTTGGGACTTTGGCATCTCTAGTAAGACCAAATCTCAGTTTTAGGAGTTCAGCCCAAGTAGTGCTTGGAGACAGGTGCAGCTGGTGCCATGCCTCAGCCGCGCACTGGTGCTCTGTGCAATGTTGTCATTTGAAACTGGGGGAGCAGAATGGAGAGCAAAGAGAAGCCCATGCCCAAAACAGTGTGAAAATCAGTGTTTCTGTAAATTAACCTGTAAGAAGCAAGTCTGTTTACAATTCTTCACTTGAAAAATACATGTTTTTCTCTTAAGGGACTTTCTTAAAAGAAAGGGCCTCCTGAAAGAAAAGAAATGCCGGTGGCTCGGCTGAGTAGAGTGCAATGTACTCAGCAAAAATAAGAAGGAAAGGAATGAAAGTGTTAGCAATGCCTTGATTATTGGTGATGGAGGGGTATTAGCCAAGCTATAATGGATTGTCAGACTGGGTTCTTGTTTTTATAACCTCCCAGGTTCCTTGCACTGAGTCAACATCTAGCCATCTGGGATAGGAGAGTGGGGAATAACTTTGTTAAAAAAAATAAAATCAGTTAAATTTATGTCCCTATTCTAACGGAAGGAGTGTTTAAAAGGAAAACATACCTTTTGGAGTGAAACATTTGTTATTGTTCTTTACAAGTGCATGTTTGAGTTCATGTTTGTTAAATGGCTTTTAGTTATTAAATCATGGAAGTTTCCCTTGCTAACATAAAAATAGGTGTGATTGAAAAATTCATAGCAGGAAAATAAAACTGCCTTTCACCCAGTTGGACTTCTTTTGGCTTGTTGAGATATTTGTAAGCCCCAGTTGACTTACAGGCACACTTCTTTACGAAAGGAATATAATTCAGGCAGAAATTTGTCACGAAGACATCTAAAGGCTGCATAAATTTCACCAGGAATCATGTATCCACCCAAAAACACAGCTGTTCCCAAGTGGCGGTGTTTACTGATAAAGGAACACAGAATCTGTGAATATGAAAGCAAGAAGAGCTAGGTTAAAAAGATTGAATTTTCAAGAGCTAATGTAATCTCATTTTTTGACCTACCTCCTTGTGTACCCAAGTTCAGTTACATTTTTTGGTTAAGACCGCTTGGCTTTGACAGGCCCCATATGCATGTTCTTAAAATGGTGCTCGCTTCTTGCCTTCGTATTTGCATGTAAAACTAACTGTGCTGTGTTTCATGTTACACTGGGATCTATCCTGGTCCCATATGGACATCCAGGGGAATAAATGAACAGATACCAACTGTCTCGAGATGACTTTGGGTCCAGTCTTAATTATGCATCATCCAAATGAAAAAAAGATGGATGATATTTATGAGAGTGACTTTGATAGCTTTGTCCTCCATTGCTTAGTGAGGGAGGAGTAGGAGAAAGTTGTAGTAGCAAAATTGCATCATCTGAAGGAGAGATTTTAATGATGTATCAGAATCAGAGCCGACTCCATGAGGAATCTGGAGAACAAACAAACGCTTTCAGGCCTCTTCTGTAGCCACAAGCACAGGGATGGAGAATTTGCTTTAGCCCTTCAGTTGCACTAAGGCTTTTTGAGTGCTGGGACTAATTCTCAACTATATGACATGGTGGGGAAGAATTATTTAACTGAAGAAGCATCTAGCAGTATCTAAAAATAATGTCTTAACATTCTTATTAGTTTCATCTAGGTAATCAAAGGATTTCTCTAGGGTTCATTATGCTTTTGAGTTTCTTTGATTCTGAAAAAAAAGAGAGAAGACTGATAAAGACCAATGATAGAGATCTCTGCATTATGGTTTTGTTACACAGAGAAGATCCTGATAGAACTGCATTTATTTAAAAAAAGAAACAAGAAACAAATTATAAAAAAGAAACATTCAAAAACAAGGTATGTCTTCATTTAATTTTCATTGGAGTAAAGCTGCTGCTTAAGAAATTTATCTCACCTAATTCTGAATCACTAATAAAAAGTGTTTATCCAGCAAGAGTTAATTTTCTGTTGTGCACAGGTATCTAATTCATGTAAATCCCCCTTGAGCTTTGAGCACACATATGAAGTGTTTTATAGTTTTGCTGGAGCTCTTGGCAGTGAGTATTTTTTTTTCCCATCATAATGTTAACATATTAGGCAGATGCAATATCTGTTCACCACACTATGGCTGTGTCTGTGTGGCAGAAAGTGGCTCCATAAGGAGCTATAGGGGCGCAACTGACATGGGACAGTGTGAGTCTTTCTGCAGGCAGCATCCAGGCATGGCCTTCCACCAAGAAGCTGTGTCCAGAGGGGCTAATTCCAGCACCCGAGGGGATGGAAGGTGTTTTCCTGGGAGGAAGATTGCATTAGCAGGGCTGCCTTGCCTAGAGTCTATCAGAGTAGTAGAAATACAAGCTTTTATGTAAATTTAAGTGTGCATATAGGCTACCTGTTATGAAAAATTACATCTCAAGCATTATTCATAAGCTCCATCCCATGTATGAGTAAGAAAGGGACAGTTAAGATTCATATACAAATTCTGGGCTGCCTCTCATTCACACCAGGGCCTCTCTGTATTCTTCTGGCAAGGTAAAAATGTCTTTATATATCTGGAAATATAATTTGCATCTCAGTAAAGGTGTTTTTTTTACAATGCCAAATCAGAATAAAAGAGAATTGGTAGACATGACAGTCAGATGTACTGCTTGCTTGCCTCTCCTTGGTCTTTTCTGAAGAGTGCTACATCAGCTTGTTTTCAAACTCTTCAGCATATGGACTGGAAATTTGTGTTGGTTTGGGCTGTTCTTTTTTTCTTTTTTTTTGTTTGGAAGGAAATGCTAATGTTTCCAAAACAGAGAGACTCTCAGAGGGTGATGGAGCAACATAGTGCTGGTCTTACATGATGCCCTTTAAAAATGTGAAACCATGTATTTACAGTGGCCTGTGCTTATCTGGTATCTACTAGTTGGGAAATTTTTACAAGCACAACTGCCAAACAGGCATGGCAAGTCTTTAAGGACAATATAAAAACATGAATGTGACTCCTGAACTATGAAAACCAATAGAAGCATTTCTTTTGTTGAATTTTCAGTGCTTAAAGCACATTTAAGAAAAAAAAAAAGCTTAGTTAAATAATTAAGATTAAAATGATAGTTTTCTTTGAGTTTGAGAGTTCATGTTCATTACATACCATCCATTTGCATACAGAATATACTGGGTTTTGGCTGAAAAACTATTCAAAAGTTTATTTAGCATTTAGTATTCAGCAATCATGCTACATGTTGGACAACAAAAGCAAAGGAAGGCACATAACTAATATATACTTGTATATACTAACCTTTTTTAAGGTAAATGCCTTTTTGAGCAGACAGTCCTTTGTTTACAGCTAAGCACTCATGAAAACTTTGTTTGTTTTCAAATGTTTTGTCTTCAGTATTAACTTGAAAGAATATGAATCATGCAGAGGTCAAGAACGAGGTCCTTGTCCTGACATGGAATATTTTACTGTAGGAATCATGGACCGCTTATCCCCAGCAATACGAAATTCTTCTCATTGCCCTTAGGCTGTTGTGTTGTGAAAGGCTGCAGTGTAACACACACCTCCTGCTTCTTGATTTCTTCATGCATGGGGCTATCTAAAATAGCTTTTCCAAAGAGTCTTTGAAATTTGGAATACCAGCCTTTCTTTGTCATGGTACTGCAGAGTCACTAAATATCTCTCCTTTGCAAGATTCTGTTCCTCCCCTTTTATTGATAAATTATCAATGTGTTTGGCAATAAACGTGTAGCCTAACTCCTACCTGATACTTCAGTATTTCTTTAGGAAAAAGAAAAGGAATGATGCTCTAGAAAGGAGCAAAAAATAGTCGAAAAGTGCAATATTTACATATTTCAGCTGTATGCTGTAGCATGAAAATGAGGGCTCCATTAACTTAAGTGGCCAAGGGTTATATAAAGTCAAAATCTGTTAGAAACAAAACTGGCAGCTAGAAACCAAACAGTAAATTATACTTTTAATGAAGATCCATAGGAGGAGAATCCATATAGCTTGCTTTCTCCAAAATCTGGTCACCGCATAGTGATATGACTAGTGAAATAGGAGAGTCTCTGCCTACCAGCTTAGAGCCCTTTGCTGATCATTTGTCACTGTTTGATAATATTTGCAAGCCAGGCTTAACTATACTTTTAATACCAACTGCCACCAAAGACTTGACTAATAACAGAGTTATTGTAGAAATCTTCCTATTTTCAGTTCAAACCGAACCTTTTTCAGAAGATTAACTATCTTTAAATTAAGTATTAAAATATTTAAATATTAAAAATAGTTGACTGATTCTAAATAATTGTAATGAAGGTGAAACCAATTTTGATATTTTTTTAGTAAGCCAAAGGACTAAAATACTGTTTGTATGTTATCTTCTAAGGCTGGTAGACACTTTTCTGTACCTAGTAGTGTGAATTTTGGTACCACTAAATTGAGGGGGAGAATGTACTGAACTGTTGTGAACTGTTATATAAACACACAAACAAAAATAATTAATATTCATTTAAATTCTTTCCCAGAGTTGCATATACAATAATATAATTGCAGGCTAAGCTGTCCTTAGCTATTTGCTTCTGGACAAAATGTCACGTTGCATCACTCCTGAAATTAGTGTATTTATTTTTCCGCTGTACACTTCAGATGAGTTCCACATGTACTCCAGATTTAACAAATTCATCGATGAAATCTTATTATCACTTGAAATTACTTCACAGTTAGGTCACATTTAGGGTTCTCACTTGTTTTTCATAGCATGGATCACACATTAGTAGAGAGTGTCTTGTGTATATCTCGTCCTCCCATTCTGCAGTTGTGAAACACCCCTGTGGTGAGGATGGTTATTAGATACATGGAAAAGTAAAGTTGGGAAACTTTCATGCAATTTTAGCTTCATAACAGCTTAATAGCTGGGATTAAGGAGAGCCAGCTCTGTATGACTGGCCAGTTCTCCACTGTGGGTCATTTTTGAGAACATCTGACTATCATTTTATAGTATTTCACTTAAGTTCCCTGTCTGTATTCATTCTTTTGCTGTTTCTTATGTATTCTTATGTATTTTCTTGGTCAAAAAATCTCTCCCTCCCTGCTGACAGGGTGGAAGCTAGAAATCAGCATGGGAGTTTGCTCTCTCCAAGTCACAAGTTAGGAAGCCACATGAGGCCCAGGAGTCCAGGAGCCCAGGAGAGGGACCAGAGGTCAGAAAAAGGCTTTTCTGACTGGGAAATTGGAAGATCTGTCAAGAGGTTTTAAGAAACCTGCTTTGTGACAAAGTATTCCTTTTTCAGCTAGGCACCTGTTTCCAAGAAAACTATTGGCTTTCTCTGGAAAATATTAGTATTCTGCAAAAAAAAAAAAAAAAAGGTCTGGAAAAAAACCAAAAACTTTGATATGCTCCTCTGTTGCCTTGTGGTTGTTGTAGCTAGGTCTCCTCTACAGCCCATGGACGTCTCCAACGGAGAAACTGGCTTGCGCCCCGTGGATGCACGAGCCCCTGCCTGCGCGCTCAGGAGAGGTTCTGGTGTGGGGAACTGGGGCACCCCTGGAGTGTGAGTCTGCCTGGACCCATTTCCAGAGGTGCATAGGGCTATGTGGGCTCCTTGTATAAATGAAAGGTGCTGCCTGTTCGTTGTTTCTACTTAGAGACACTATTGGAGGAGGCCTCAAGGAATTAAAATGACCGAGTTTCTCTGGCAGTCCCATGCAGACTTCTGTGGCACACTGAAAGCTGTGTGGCAGCTTGATAAGCATTCCTAAACTCTGGAATATAAAGAGCACTGGGTTAGTTGATTATACATATTAAATGCATTGAAATTACTCCTTGTATTATTCCTTGAAGGAGGCTTGATCTGTTTGGCATGGTGAAGATGGAAAGAGCCTGAAACAGAGAAGGGAGAATCTTCTGTATACATTCAAGCAGAAGGAGCTGGAAGAGGGTTTCAGGGATTTAATAATAGCCCCCATGGCTCCCCCAGTGAGAAACATAAACATTAAACTCTCCTCCTTTCACCCTATTTCGGTAAACACTTGTTTTATTTGCCAAGTGGTGACTGGTATGGGACTGCACTGCTTGCAGGAACCGTAGGATGTGCCTACAGCACCCAGTGCAGGTACTGGGTGAGCTGGTAAGGGGCAAAACACTGCACAAAAATGCAAGATTTAGTCCCAGGCGCATCAGCCCTGCTAAGGCTGTTCTGGCATGGGTTCCAGACTGCGCTTTTCTGGTAACACTACGATACATGAGGTAGCTATTCATTGAAATGATTTTGGGCCTGACTTTGTTATAGATACTCAGAATGACAAAAATATATTGGAAGCTGAAATCAGTGTTGGAATGGTTTTCCTTTCTCTTTGGGACCAAGTGTTATTTTTAGATAATTACCATTATATTGGCCAGTGCATTTCCAGAGCAAAGAAGCTTCACATTTGAGCACACATAAGTATTACAACTTTCCTGCCAAATAACATAATGCAAGCTCCAGTCATTGCCATCAACAGCCTATATGAATTCTTTAAAGAGAGATGTTGAGATCTGTCACTGGAGACAAGACTGGATCCAAAATGAACATATTTTTGAGCTTAGTTAGAAACTGGGTCAAAAAAATCCCCCCTTTGCCCCAGTCAAAAACAGAGGGCCTGAAGATAAAGTCTGACCAACAAACTAAATAATACTTCCATTTTATGATGTGACTTTGTTTTATAAGGTAGATTATAGAGACAAAGGTAGACAGGAATAACAGCACAGAAGTGCAAATAAATATGTTTGCAGTGGAAGAGTGGCTGGATAATGTCTCTCTTGTAATAGCTCAAGAACTGGCACAGGGAAGTGTGGCCCTGGCATGTCTGGTAGCAAGGGTTCTTAGGACTGGAGGATAGGGCATGTAGCACCTTCTGTCAAGGATAAAAAATATGAAAAAATAATCTGGGCAGCTCATTAGTATTACCTCAGTGGTATGCAAGGATTTAAAACAAGTCTTAAGAGAGAAAATAGAGATAGACAAATATAAAATGGGGTCAAGTCATCAGGATTTTATCAAACATAAAATGTACTGCATTTAACTGATGCCTTGCTTTGACAAGGTAATTTCTTCTCAAAGCAAGTAACATCTAGAGATTAAATGTTACAGCTAAAACACTTAAATGAAACGGGGCTTCAATGCTATTGAGATGTGAGGGAGTAGTGAAATAACCTGAACAAGATGGAGATTTGTAGGAGGACTGTCAAGTGGTAAGGAACAGGTTAAAGAAGAGACAACAGTGCTGCAGCCTGAGAGGGCAAGGGTTCAGCTGGAGGGGTGGTGGCGTTCCTCATGGGCCATCTGGAAAGTGTCCAATTTAATCATTTCATTGATAATTTTTTCATCAGAAGTCACAGGATGCTGAAAACATGGGTTCATAAAGCAAGCTGAGAGTCATTGTCCGTGGAGGGAAAGATTAAAATGTCATCCTGGAGGAAAGGGATGGACCTGCAGGATGGAGTGGCAGAAAAAGGGTGAAAGTTTGCAGCAAAAAGGGCAAGGTGAGGGATATAAATATTTGGTAAGAATTTGGTACAACTTTTGTGCTATCTTAGCCTAACCTATCTTAACATAATTTCCTGTGCTAAGTAAAGGTTGCTTAATACTCACATTGATTTAGTCTTTAATTCAATGATTGCAAGCTGTTTTTCCATAGTATCACACCAAATTTTGTGCACAGGGATGGAGCTTCTCCAGAGATGATCCAGGGATTTTCTTCTTGTGGGGGGTGGTGGGGAAGGGCATGTCTATTAACTGCACAAAAGGGAAAAAATACAGATTGAATGAAGGAGAATGCAGAAAGAGAATGGCCAGTGCATTTTAAGACAGTTAGAAAAAGCTTGGTTTTGAGGGAGATTTTTTTCTGTTTCTGTAGTGGCAGTGTTGCTTAGATCAAACTTTCCCATTTAAAAAAAAAAGATTTTTTTCAAAAATATTTACAAAATTTTGGAAAATTGGAATCAGTATTTGGGAATGTTTTGATTGGCAAGAAAGTTTTGGCTATTCTGCTGCTTGTTAAAAAGACAGATTTTTTTGAAATGAAAATTTCCAGATGTTTGGAGGACAGCTTAATAAAAAATGATAAAAAATATTTAAATACAGAAAATTATGATAATCTATTCTAAATCCATCACCTGGCTAGATCAGTGTTGTATTCTTAAGTGCTTAAATGAAAATCTGCTATATGGGTTTTTTAATCTAAAGAAAATGATCATAAAGTATTGTACGCTTTTACTTTTATATTCTTAGTTCTAACATAACTTACTCATTGTTATAAATTTCATATCAGCTTCTTTCTTCACTATTCCACACCAAGTTATTGCTCTAGGAATACTACGAATGTGGAAATAAGTGAATTTTGGCCGCCTTTGCGCTAACTACTGCAAGTAGCGTTAGCTTGGGGAATGTATTTTCAGCAGTACTGGAGTTCAGTATGGCTTCGGAGTCGGGAGCTAGCCTGCATATTCTTGTGATTAAAACATAGAAATACAGAGACAGAAGATGCAACATGTAGCTGTTTGTTTTGTTCTTTGTTCTCTGTAATCACTGCTGAGCTGCATGGAGAAAGTTGTTAAACTTGGGTCTCTCCAAGCTCATCATTCCGAATTTGTGTGTCACACTTTGTGGCATACATTTCAAAGGCCCCAGGCAGCAGTTATATACTGTTTCTGGGAGTGTACACACGACTTTAAAAAAACAACCAACCAAAACAAAAAAAAGCAGATTTAGGTTTTTAACATCAGGTATCTGACTTTGAAAAAAAATTGCTTTTACAGTGTCTTGCCTTAGTTGTTAATGTGAGATCCCAGAATGCAAACCAAGATTATCTCCACATTTTCCTTTATTAAGGAAAAATCCTTGCTGGCTTCTAATGAGTGGCAATTTGGACACAGCAAGAAATAAGAAAAAACTGATTAAGCCTTTGTCGAAATCTCACTTACTTCTTCATGACTTCCAGAGCTCTTCTAAGTCACTCAGATTCACCTCCAGCACCAGGAATTAATCATCTGCTGACAGAAAGAGTGAAAAAATGAATATTTTTAAAGGATTTTTTCCCTTGAAATTCCAGTGCTGGTGGACTCTTTCTGCAAGTTGATGTTGAAACAGAATAAATCCAGTTTCAACATTTTCATATTTCTCGCAGTCACTGCCAGGAAAACACTTGAATCTTAGGCAATAATGTTTTGGACTCTTTTCAGTGTTTCTCATGATAATAATGACACTGTAATGATCTTAGCTCCAAACATAAATTTTGGGTTCAGCAGTCAATCTACTTAGTCTTGTCCCTGCAAGTCTGAAACTTCAAAAGCGCTCTCAAAATCAGATTCTCAGAAACCCACGCATGGCACTTGACCAGGCAGCCTGGTAGTTGCACGTATCTGGCCGTGCAGCTGCCTCCAGGTACTGGGAGTAGACCAGCAGGAGGGGAGAGGAGCTTGTGGGACGCTCTGTTTGGGGCAAATCTGTGCAGGTTTTGTGCACCTCCACCAGCGTCCTGGCAACACAAGCATCTCCCGGCCATTTCTTTGCGTCGATGAATGTTCTGGTGCAAATACCAGCTCTTCCCACCTGCCCTGTTATTGGGACATTTCAGACATTAAGGTACAGATGCTTTTTTTTTAACGCATTCCTCTGTATTTTTGAGCAATATCTGAAAATCTGATTGTTTTTATTTTAATATGGTTTTGAAAGTACACTGTATGAGCATTACACATGTCATAATTTGCCTTCCATATTTCAGTTTTTAGAGAATAGCATGCTGAAGTAGTCTTCAACAAGTTGTGACAATTTCCCCCTGAGTCGGACAGCTGTGTTGATGACTTCTGATTCCAGAAGGAGGTGGTGTTGTCTAATGCCTGGAACATTATAGAGTTATCAGCTTGTTTATGGCCCCTCTCTGCTACCGGCTTCGTGACCTACAGCACTGTGACTAAGCTATTTCTGCATCATTTTTATTGTCTGTGAAAGAAGGTAAAACTATCGACCCCGTGGGATGTTGTAAAGCATTAATGGTTCAAAAGCAGTTTGAAATTATCAGGTAAATGACAGCAAATAAAAACCCCAGACAGTTATTAGAATTTCTCTTCTGATGCAAGTTGCCGGGTCACTTTGAATCATCCATTCTTCCTTTTTCTTTAGCAGCTAAAGGGTGTTGGTGAGAAGAAGCAGGAATAGCTCATGTAAACAACCAAAAAAAAAAGGAAGTGAAAAGACTTTACTTATGTGACACACGAACAGAATGACTCAGTAGTGACTTCTTGGAAGACAGTGTTTTCTAGAGAAAGTGATCATTTTAAAGGGCAGTCTCAGTTACAAAATCCCCAGATGACTTAATGTATTAACAATTTCTCTTTTCTTGTAGATATACAAGACAAAATCCTTGAAATTACTCAAGCGGCAGGATCTTCCTTTAACAACTCAAAGCAATCCAAACCAAAATTACTTCTTTCGCATTGAATGCATCGCTCCATATACTCTCACCTTTCTCTCTGACCTCAGGGTTACTACTCAGAGATTAGAATGAGAGTGAAACTTGATCTGTTCTTTGTCTTCAAACTTGTAGAATTGTTGTACCCAAAGGATTCAGTGTTCTGTGATTTATGACTTTCCTACTTTATTGTGAAGAAATGTTAAACATCTTTATTTAATATATTACATTTCATGTTATCCAACTTTGGCTGCTGATTGCAGTATGCTCACTCTTTTTTCCCTGGAAGAGAGGTAACTTGCTACATTATCAGCTTCGCAGCGCTATACGTCGTTTGTACAACAGTTTTCCAGTTGTCTGGATAATCCTCCCATCTGAGAGATGTTAACCTCCTTTGCAGCCTGCAGATTCTTCTGATTCATTTTGTATGATAAGAAATCTTGTTATTGTTTTTTAAAAAAAAAGGGCAATTCAAACTTGATTTAGACTGATCTCAATTTATAGGATGCACCTACTTTTCACATGTCTTGATTGTGCCTGTACCGGGCACGTCCTGATTGCAGTTCCATTAACATCAAGAAAAATCCCTTTTCAAGCTGAAAAACAGTAAGTGATAAAATGGTGCTGCGTTGTGTGATAGTATCAAGACGCACAATGTTTTTTATAGATAATACTGAAGCTTGAGGTAAACCTACAAATAAAGAAAGAGTCAAAATAACTTAAACTGAAGTTTTGTTTAAGCCAAAGAGAGGACACCGAGCCAGGAATCAAACAAGTCTCTGCTCTGCTTTGCCATTTGCTTGGAAATCATGTTCCACTCCAAGTCAACAATTTAGCCAAGAAGTAAAACAACATATTTCTTAGGAGATACTGTGAAGCTGTAAGTGCTGAAGCTGATTGACTGCAGGAGCTCAGAGTTACTTGCTTAAGTGTTATCTTTGTCAGCATTAATTCATAATGCAGAGCTCACTCATAATGAGAAGATTTGCTGCTCTCTCATGTCATTTCCTTTCCATTTTCTCTCAATTTTCATTTGGCTACCAGCACAAATGAGTATTTTGAGAATCCTGGGGTGAAAATAAAAACTCACCAGGACAGTCCTATGCTACTAAATCACTTTATTCTTCCAAGACAACTATCACGTTGTTCATTTGACTCTCACAGAGAGGAAGTGAAGAATTAGGCTGGGGTAGCAATGCCTAGGAGTGTGGAAGTAGGGAGCATCAGCCCTAGGGCACATGTGACCTCTCCCCATAATTTGATCTCATGGATTTTTTTTTTTTTTTTGTGTGTGTGCCAGACAGGTTTCACTTTCTACAAGGAGGGAAAAAAGCTGCCTAACTAGAGAGAGGAGCTAAACCCTGGCCTGGGAGAATAGGACTCTGTGCAGTCCCTGGAGCTCTGGAGGAGATGTGTAAGTGTGAGCCTTCCCAGTTACTTTTGCAGATTCCTCACCAAACAAAATTCTATTAATCAGAAATTGGAAGCCTAAAATATCTGCTTCATTTTGCTTAGTGTGAATAAAGAGACAATATATTGCTTCTCAAGTGTGTGACACCCTGTCATCCCAAGGTGATAAAACACACGGTTATGTCTTTCAGGAGGATGTAAAAAGCTCCAGTGATCTAAAAAGCCATAACATAACAAGTAGTATTAAAATGATATGATGAAAACAGATGATTATTGCAAAACCTCCTTTTGTTTAATTTAGAAAAATTCTTTTAGAGCCAGAAGGTGCTGCAGTAGTACTGAAACATTGGATTTCCAGAATGGAGATTTTTACAAATTTACAGTAACTTTCAGCATGTGCTTTTCATCCCATTGGAACTGTAGTTGATATATGCAGTCTGTTGAACAGGGATGGGATTATACACATTCTTTAAATTAAGCACATCCTTAACTGTTTAGTTAAATCAGGATCTTAGTGAGTTGAATACAATGAAGAGAAGTACCTCAAATCCAAGTGTGTGAAAACAGGCTGGTGAATTCTAAAAAGAAATCTGAATTTATGGTGCAACAGATTAAAATTCCTCTGAAAAAAATATGCAAAGATCAAGAAAAAAAGCCAGTGTGGCTTCACAAAGGACTGTTCAAAAATCTGAGGTTAACAAATGAACTGTTCTGGAAATGGAAAGCAGAGGGGGCAGCTGCACAAGAGCATTCACTAACTTACTGCTAACAGGAGAAAAATGAGGATTAAAAGCCATAATGAGTTGATGCTTGGCAAAGCAATTCAGGGGAGGAAGAGGAGCATTTACCGGTGAAATCCCGTGCAAAGATATAGCCTTATAATTACTAAGAGGAGAAGAAGCTAAAATCAAAATCTCCAAAACTCGGTTCCTATACAAGCATACACATAAAAGTTTCAGGTCATAGTTATATCCAGTAAAGTAACAACTGATCAAAGCAGAAAAAAATATGTCTCAAAAGCAAGAGTGCTCCTATGGAAGTGTGTGCAGCTGGCTATATCTAGTGAATTAGCAACTAAACTCTTAAGGAAACAAACAGTGGGAAAAAAACAAAGAGATTTTTAAGGAAAAACAAACAAACAAACAAAGAACGGGGTGGTAATATATCTAAGCCACCCATACCGTCAGCCCAGCTGAAGGATGGTCTTGCATCTCAGAATGCTAAGGGAGAAGTTTGACCTAGTTTGCTCTATTTTGCTTTAGATTTTACTTTATTTTACTTCAGATATTGGAACCTGGTAAGCACCACAGAGCAAAGCTATAATGTTATGAACTAAAGAGGTTGCTGGACGTGTTTGGGTTTGAGAACAACCTCTTAAAACACCACTGCTGAGATCAGTACAAACCAACCTGCTTGGGGAACGTGTGTCAAATAGCAGTTGGCCATGTTCACTCATGGCTGAATCTTCTGACAAGAATTCAATAGCACAGGGAATGAATTTGAGCAAGGGTCTGTGCTGAGGGCCTCTGAATGCTGATCAGTCCCTCTTTTTGTACTTAAAATCTCTATTTTTAATGACTAGAGAAAAGGCAGAAATGGGAAAAGCAGTGCTTAGCATTGCAGAGGGAGCATGCAGTGAGATTGGAAAGACAGAGAAATATGAGGCCAGCTCATGTTGTTGCTACCTCCTTTAGGTAGAATATAACTTAGAGGTAAAGAATGAAGGGTAACTCAACTACCCAGATGTCTAGAAGGTATGAGAATTTATCCCAATGTATCCTATGCAGTTAGATTGCTACCACCTCCTCTAAGGCTTTTGAAACACTAATGAAAATTACTAAATAAGTTCAGGTTTTGGATATCTAAAAGCAAAGACTGCACTCAGTAAGATACAGTAAAATATTTTGAGACTTCCTCAAAATGGCTCCAGCTTAAAGAGTTGCTCAACTCCCCCTCTTATAAAATAATCATTCCCTCAAAAATGTCAGCAGTGAAATGTCATTGTCTTCCCTTCTTATTATCCGTCACTTCCTCTCTCCTTCCTTTCAGTCATTTGCTGCCACTTCTCAGGGCAGGACCCATCAAACTTGTCTGTTGCCGCTTCTTCCCTTCTTCCTAGTACCGAGTAAATCCGTCTGTGACAGCAGGGTGGACTTCTATGAACAGACCTCTCCATCTTCCTGGTTCAACTCTTACCACTGGAAAAAGAAAAAAAAGACCACTGTTTATACTGTGGACAAGAGCTGAAGTTATTTAATTCCTAAAATATGTTTTGAAGTTTGGAGATTCTGAAACAGCTTTCCTCTCCCTGCATCGCAGGAGTCCCTGGAGACTGATAGAGCCTTAGAAGAATGTTATTCTGAACACAATTACAGCGAGGTAATGAATCATAAGTGGCAAGGATGAAATTGTTTTTATTTCTGCTTTAGATGTGTGTTGGTGGATCTCTTTAGTGCTGATATCTGAACTCCCAAAATCTTCTGGATTGTCCATCAGATCTCACAGTGAGTTTCTCCAGAGTCTGCTTCTGCCCAAGGGCAGAGGGGTGAAAGAGTGCAGCTGATCTCCAGGACATCAACGCTTCTGCGTTTCCCTTCTGCCAGCAAATGCCTGGAGAAATCAGTGGCAAAAAGCCTGGCCCTCTCCCTGGAGAGCTCATGCCTCCAGGGATGACAGCTCCGATCAGCCGCCGTGGTGCCTGAGCCCCGTGCCCCAGGATGAAAGATGCAGCCCTGCTAATGATCTGCGCGGGTGTCAGACCTCTCCTGGCGCCCCGCTGCTCACGTACCGGGGGGTGCTGGCGTTGCAGACAGTGAAGATCAGCGCGTTTCGTTAGCACTGCTCGTTAAGTCATGCCATCCTTGCTGTATGTTGACACTGAGACAGAAGAATGTGCCCTATGGTAATGGCATTCAGAGCTCTGAAAGATTTACATGCAAGGGCTAAATTTAAGCAGCACAGATGATGTTCCTTCTGGACTTTCCTAACAGTATTTTTGGATAAGCCTAATAACATTCTTTCACCAGAGATTTCTATGCATAATTTCCTGGGTTTACTTCTGCCGCAACTCTCTTCCCCCAGGCTACTTGTCCAAAGCTATTTCCTCCTGGACTCACCCCAGTTCGAGCTCAGCCCCTCTGCATTTAGATGAGAGGTGACTCCCTCCTTCGTGGCACTTGAGTCCAGCTGAGGGAACTAAAAGCTCCCGAGAAAACAGCATCCTGACCCTTCATCCGGGTGCAGGTTTGCAAGAAGCCTTTGCAAGGTAGGAGACCTTCCCACTGCAGGCTGGCTGTGCCCAGTGCATGCAGCACTGCTGTAAACATGCAAGGTGAGCTTGTAAGAGGCTGTCATTCGTGTGTTAACTGTATTTTTTCCCAAGGTTTCTAAGCTGCTTTTGCCCTTCATCCCTTTTACTCTAAGCCTTCTCCTCCTAGGACCTGTCTTTAAGCCTTCTCCCTCTGTCAGTGTGCCAGGAGCAGGGCAGTGAGCAGGGCCATCCGCTCAAATGCTTTATTACATGTTTTGCTCTAACCTCCTTTTCAGAGACAGCCGCGCTGTTCATATTGTCATTTTTGAGTAATTAAACCTCAGGCAGACGGGCAGTACGGAAACTTTCAGCCCGGACGACGATAAGCAACTAAAGGCAGGGAATACAAGGAGGAGTCAAGTAAATGCAGTAACTGGCAGTGTCATGAGTCCCACCTATAACTACCATTAGTGAGGCTGGAACTGACTGCTGAGAAACCTTTTCATCAAAGAAAGTTATTTTAAGTGATTTTCCATAGTAAACCAGAGAGATCGTTAGACGAATGCCAGTACAATACCACTAGAAGAATGTCGAAATGCCTTGCCAGATCCAATCTGCACAGCTTGCCGGTCCATAGCTTGGTGCGTCTGCTCGATGCCCTCCGTATCCCCTGGCCGGGCAGTAGCCCTATGGGTTGCTGAAGATACCCAAAGGAAGTGTTTTTCTCAGAAAATAAAGTGCTGGACAAGGGTGATGAGTATCTAGGTAACCAGAAACAGTTATTTGTAAGGGAGAAGTTAATTGTGTGGTGATATGATTTTCCTAAAAAGAAAAAAAAAAAAAAACCAATAAAGAGACCAGTTCAAGAAAAGACCCTACCAATTGGGTAGGCTTAAGTAGAGTTCTTACATTTATTTAGAGAAGTAGACAGTAATAGTTTTAGTGCTCTGGAGTGATAGCTGACCTATAGTAGCACTGGAAAACTACTAAACCCATGAGTAAACAATTTGCTAGGTACAACTGAACATTTTTATCTCCTTGAAACAGCAGAATCTTTTATATGAGTAAAATCTTAGCAAAATGCTCACCTGCACGCTTCAGAGTCCTCCACTACAGTGTGTCCCCTGGGGCCCTTCACATACTAAAATGACTGTCTCCGTCTCTCACATATACACACATGTTTTCTTTTTTACCATTTAGTGTGATGTCTCAAAGTGTGGTATTAATTTCTCTGTGAAAAAAAACAGTGTAGATCAGATGCTGCTAAATAATCAAGAGGCTTCCAAAGCAAACAGAGAATAGAGTGCTTGTTATACCTGATTTGCAATGCAAAAAGTGAAATACCATATGGTAGCCATATTTGTCTTTACTATGCCTTCTGTTATGCTTTCATAAATTGATGCACTGGGAATGATAACTTGACTTCAGATATGTCCAATATATTATGAAGCAGGAAAAGATGAGTTGGAACAGTAACATTGGATAGCTCGTTTCTCTCTCTGATATGAGAAGACTATTTTAGCTAAACATGTGTTGACTTGAATAAATAGGACAGTCTTGTAAAATACCAGTAGTTCAGGATGTGTTGTGCATGTCAAGTATGATGTTCTTACTGTGTAAACTAATAGAGAAGCAAGTCCTGTAAATGTTTGAATAGCCGGACAGCTCTAGGTAAACACCTGCTTGGTGGTGCTGTACTGTGAGGCACGCAGCTTCTCCGAACTTTAATTTCAGCATTACCAGTCAGTCCTCGTAGGACTGGCAGCTTGAGGAGCTGGCAGAAAAATGATGTAAAACAGGCAGGACTCCGCAGGACTCCGCAGGCCTGCAGCGTACCGCAGTGTAGCGCAGCACGGGAACAGCCCCGTGCCCCGGTTAGTCTCCGCTTGAGCCCCGTGCTGCGTCTCGTGCGGGTTATTAGTGTATTCAGTCCACATCCCCTTCCTGTGCAGTAAACGGCCTGTTTCTCTGCTGCAGCACTCAGTCATCTATGAAATGCCATTCCTGGAACCCTTCAAATATAAACCTGGGTTTTATACGTTGCTGAGCAGTTTATGAGGCCGTTTTTCTTGAACCGGTGACCTGCTGCAGAGTGATTTCTCCAAAAATTGCACAGTATTGCCATAAGCAAAACTTGTCTTATGGATTTCTGAGCTATTTATCTGTTTCAGTATATCTTCAAATAATTTGATATCTCATAAATGGCACTAAGAAAAACTTGTGTCATGAGTTAGTTAGAAGATAGTTCAGCATGCACATTAAAAGTTGTCTTAGCTATGAGTTTCACAAATGTAGCATCTTTAATTTGTATCTTTTAATAGTGTATTTAAATGTTGTGCATCTATCTCCAGGAGCCAAAGCAAAGCTCACGTTGTCACTGGCGTTCTCCCTCCCTTAAATCCCCTTTCATTTTAATCTGTACTGGTTATTACTGAGCTCTCCCCTCCCCACAACAGATAAGGTCTGCAGAATCCTTGCACAGATTTTGATTTGATGGTCATCAAATAATTCCCGAGAGGCAGAGCAGCACAATTTGCCAGTTACTATGGAGGAACTGAGGCACCAACATGAAAAATTAATAGAATCAAGGTAATAAATAGTTTGCAGAGTTGGTCCAAGAGATTTTAGGGTATCAGGCCTTGCCTGCTAGGAATTTGCAAGAGCTTTGTGAGGAACCTGCATGAGTCTGTAGGCTCCCATGCGCCTCTATGAAACCCATCTAAGCTCCATCATTAGCTCTCCAAACATGATCCCATTCCTCCTTTACCTTTTCAGCAGACATTGTGATCATATTTGGATTTCTATTTGTTTGGGGTTTTAGCTGGTTTTATCTTGCTCTATCTTAAAAACTGTCAGCTTAGTAAGTAAGTAATTCACTCAGCATGAGCGGATTTTATAGTGATATCAGAATCAACCAGACTTTTTCTGCCAAGGCTGTTGTGGTGTTGGTTGCTGTATAACTCCCAGAGTTATACATGCAGGTATGCGTGTGTTGCACCATACTTAAAAAATGGGGCCTAAGGTGAGCTTTTAGATTATGGAGAACTATCTAGCATGTCTGTGTCTTCAGACATGCAGGGTACTTATGAAGTTCACATATTACACAGAAAGACATATTTATCTTTTGAAAATCATGCATGTTTTTGAGTTTTCCAGCTTTTCCAGCTTACTTGGTTTGCACTTGTGAGAAGAAGTTGATGTACAGGTTCAGTATTTCCCTATTACTATATTTTCATTTTTAGTGGCAGATGGGCACAACTCTTCCTAAAAGACTAAGAAAAGGTTGACAACCTAGTAACACTAAACACACATAGGCGTATCTGGAAGGAAAGAAACAACCTAGAAATAAAAACATCTAAGTGACATCTCGTGGGAAATATTAAGAAATGATTTAAAGTAAGACAAAACACTTTTTTTTGTTGTTTTCACTTTTTTTTCTTTGCACAGGGCAAGAACAGGACAGTGCATGTGTTAAATTTCTCTTGTAGTCCATTTTTAGCAAGGAGTTGAATTTCTCAGGGAAAAAAAAAAGTTATACACAGATTTTGACATTGTTATGGCCAATTTATTTTTATGGACCTAGTTACAAGCGCAGTGCGAAAATGCTAAACGCCGTGGCCGAGGCGCATGGCGGGGACCTTGCAGCGGCTTGGCTGGTTCCAGAGAGTCAGCGCGGGGCACGGCGAGGCTGCGCCCGCTCCGGCAGCGCTTCGTGCAGGAGTGTCGGGGGCAAAGGGATTCCTGGCAACAGCTCGGTATCCGCAGTCTGGGTCCTTACACAACTAATCCCAAACTCTTGGGGCTGCAAAAGCTACTTTGTAAATTAGTCTCATCAATTCTTTTTTTTTTGTATGCCTTAACAAATATTTTTTTATATGAAGAGGATGTCAACAGAGGTTCTCTGCTTTGCTGATCATAGATTTATGCTTTCGAATACAATATTTTGTGGTTTTCTATTTTTATTTATGGCTTTTTGGCATAACCCAGGCTAATCAACTCAGCATCTCAAGTTTAAGGAGGAAATATAGACTATCACTTAACAGCTAG
The DNA here is from genome assembly GCA_013389825.1 of Crypturellus undulatus. Classification (NCBI taxonomy): domain Eukaryota; kingdom Metazoa; phylum Chordata; class Aves; order Tinamiformes; family Tinamidae; genus Crypturellus; species Crypturellus undulatus. Next base: position 202,979 of record VWPW01022554.1, read on the forward strand.
CAAGAGCTCTTCTGTAGAGTATCCTTATTAATGATTTTAGTAATTCTGATTTTTGAATTCATGAGACTTTTTGGAAGAAAAGGAACTTTGTCCTGAAAATAAGATATGTGTCTGCAAAGGGTATCAAATTTTCCTAATATAGGTGCTCTCATTTCATTTCTATATTTTTAATAAATGTGCACATGGTAATTGAAAGTGATTTCTTGGATGCTTTGGCCTATAAATTTCTCAGTTAGCTGTTCTCTGGCTGTATTACAAAAGGGGCTGTTTTAATTTAAAGTTATGCTGGGAAACACGGAATGTTTATCCGCTGGTTCCAGCGGCTCCGTCTGCGAGGAGCGCTGGTATCCTCAGGATAACCTCTTGCCTTCTCCCCATCCCCTTGCTGCGCTTGGCTGCCCTCCTGCAGGTCACGTTCCGGGTCTCGCGAGGGAAGTCTCGTTATTCCTGAGGCCTTGGTGGGTTTTCCACCACGGGGCTGCACCACTGCTGCTCCCATTGTGCTCCAGAGGCTCTCGACTGCTCTCGTCACCCTCTGCCTTTGTTGCTGCCCAAATGGGGCTTGAAGCGCCTTGGTGGCATTTGCTGCATTCTCAAAAAAAAAAAAAAAATCTGGATTCATTGTGCAAAGGAAAGTGAGTTTAAGCTGTGGGCTGGTGAACCCAGCAGCTGGAACCCCAAATGCTCCTGACTGTGAGGCAGCCTCTGGGGGCCATCACAGGCCCCCAGCCTGGGCTGCCTGGGGTCAGGCAGCAGGGCTGGCAGAGCCAGGAATATCCTCAAGATTAAGGTGCCTCCAGGAAACGTCTTGACGAATCGGGAAATTGCAACAGGAGCTTATTGTGCTGAGGCAGCCCTGCACTGTAAGTCATCCACGTGTGAGTCACCTACCACGTGCGGTGCTGGAGCAGGGGCTGCGAGAGGAGCTGAGCATCTCCGGGGAGGTGCCAGGAGGGAGCAGGAGGTCCTGGGAGCGGTGCAGGGTGTTCGGTGCGGCGCTGGTTAGCCCTGACACTGCCCCAGGCCAAATAGCTCCTGTGTCTGTGGACATGGTGCCTCCGGTGTGGGATGGAGGTTGGCACCAAGAACCCTCCAAGCTGGGGTTAGGTCAAAATGGGAGCAATTCGTAGGCAGACCCAAAGTTCAAACTGTCTCCTGTCACATTTCGCTTTTGCAGAAAGCTCTTACTTGGGAAAATCCGCGTGCAAGAAGGCACATTGTTGGGGTGCAGTTCTGAAGACTTCAGGAAGAAGCAGAATGCAACTGACTTCTGATGTGTCTTGTTCCATGAAGTTGGGAACACCAGCCCTGAGCACCACAGGCACATAGGACACATCTCGGGGTAAGATCAATCAAAAGGAGGTACTGGGTCTTACCTGTTCTTGTACAAGTTGAGATCCTTGCTAGGGTATGCAGTCTTAAAAGCCACCATCTTTAACATTTTCAGCAGCCACAGACAGACGGTTTCAGGGCCTGAAGTGGCACAGTTTGCACATAACCGTGAGAAAATGACTGACAGCGCTTACAGAAAGGCACAAGAGGAAAGTCTGTGTCAGAAAACCCAACATACCATGTACCGAGACAGAGGTGGAAACAGTCAATCTTATTTACAGTTCAAGCTGTATTTCTATTGCACAAATAATTTTTAAATTATTTATCATTTTGCCACAGTCATCAAGAAAAATGGTACGAATCATCAGCTAAAGAGAACACAGACAAATCTGTGGAAATGAGGAAACCTGAGAGATAGCTAGTGGTTGGATTTATGTGTTTTAGAATAGGTGGCAAGATAGCAATTTATTTCTGTTGTCTGTTGTCACAAACGTAGGTTTAGTTGGACCATTGTTTCTGGCTGTCACATACCTATTCTTTAACAACAACAACAACAAAAAAAGCTCCATAATACAGGAAGAAACAATGGAGTGATAAAATCTAACTGCACTGAGAACAAGCTTTCCGCATGAAACTTGTGGTTTGCTGTCCATTTTGCTAGATTAATCTCATCTTTGTAGTGTGGTTTCTTTGGCAGCTCTGGTGATTCCACATGATGTTTGTGTGTATTTTGCTGCTGGGTATAACCTCATTTTGTTTCCAGTTTAGACAGAAAGGATGGAATATGTAAGTGTGTATGCATTTGTGTAAGTATGCACACAGGCATACATACACCCTGGCAGTAGATATCGGTGAAATCAAACACTAAGAGATGACGCTGTGACACTGTGATCATCCTACGGACTACCTACAGCAATTTCCTTTTGTGCATAAATGTAAGGATTTTATAAGAAACCTTCGGAGAGTATAGCAGACCTTTTCTGCAGTTCACTTTCATATATATTAGTTTTCTTCTTTTTTAATGCTGTCTGCTTTAGTTTCTGCTTTTAATGGTTTGCTCACTCATAAACATTAAGAAAGTAGGAACTTGATTATTTTAAACTGCCTTTCTTAAGTAAGCAAAGCGCTGATGCTCAAGGTGCTTTAATCCACTTCAGGGTGACTCTTCAGCTTGCAGGGAAGACAAAGCCGATACATGTCCTCAGCCATATCCCTGGCCCTGCCAGCTCAGCTCTCCACGCTCATCTGCTTTCCCGTTCCTCCACGTTGGGACCAAATTCACTGATGTTTACTCTGACTTATACGAAAGTAATGATAATTATGAAAGTAACAAAAGTGTGTCCTAGGATGAGCATGCATTAGAGCTAGGGCATTCTGCCTGAGAAATTGCACCTCTCTTCCCACAGTACTCCTGGAGGGGAACCCTTCCAGGGACACACATTCAGTGCTGACCTTGGTCTTGAAATTTTTATTTATTTCTTTATTTTCAAAAAGATAGAGATTAGCAAATCACATCAACTGATTTCTGAATATTGCCATACATGCTTTTTTTCCATTCCAAGATAGTAAAACATATTACAAGTGCCTTTTTAGTGAAAGAGAAAGCAAAGTCTTCACGTCCTGCAACATCTGCTGGGAACATAATCTGAATTGAAAACGTATGTTGTACTTGTGGAGAGAGAGGGAGAGGTCTTTCAGTGAAAGGAAGTATCCAGAAAAGTTAATGCTGAAATTGGTAAAAAAAATCATGCGTGACAGAGGAGAATGGACACACAACCTTTCTTTTTTTATTGGGGGTGGGGGGTGGTCAAAGACAAGAGAGGGAAGGGGAAGCTGGGAAGCAGGATTATCTGCATATTGACAGAGTTGTTTATTTGCTCCTGGCAAAAATAAATCCCAGCATATATTCCCTCTAGCATTTTCATGTTTATAAAGATGGAAAGACTAATCTATTGCCAAGAGCCATTATCCCTTGACTTCAGTCAGGCAGTATATCTTGCTGATTGAATCAAGGAATGTTGTATGTTTTATGAGGACAGAAGGGAAACGGGATGTTTACTATTGTTCCCTTTCTGTGTGTATTAGTGTGTATCCCAACCACCACCACCAAGATCAGATATTTCATATTTTAGCTCTAGCAGAACTAGACAAACAGTTATATAAATGTAATCTATTAAAAAATAATGAGATTGATTTGTACACCTGCCTTTTGTGAAGAGGTGGCATGGTCCTATGATGATATACATATAATTTCTGAAATGCTTCTTTTTGATGTTCCCAAGTGGGAGGATGTTCATGTTCCCAAGTGGGAGGAGCACTGATTAGCTTGATTGTACCTGCTCTGAGTTTTTAAAGTATTTCTTACATGTGCTTTATGCCTTGCCTGAGCTCAAGCATCTCTAAGTACTTCCAGTCTCCTCATAAATACACCTTTGTATTCTGCCTAATACATAAACATCACGACCCATGTCTGAGAATGTTGGGAATTTTATTAGGTTCATAAAGTTTTAGTTGCGGTCTAGTCCAATGGGTCCAAAATAAACAAACATAGAGAGTAGAAGAGTAACAATTTTGTACCTATTTTTCCCTCCCCCTTGAGTGTTTCTCCTAGTACCGACGAAGTACTTGGCCACTGTGGTTTCTGTGGCTTGCTATCAAAGTATCTGCAAATGAGTAAGCAAAAGGCAGATGCAGAGGTGAAAGTTGGGAAAAGCAGCTGAAATGCAGCTATTCATATATTTCACCGATTTTCTCGGTCTTTTTAAGCCTTAAGGGCTAAGAAAAAAAAAAATGTGAGCAATTTTGCATGATTTGTGACAGCTATGATCCTGCGTAATGTCACTCTTAATGAAGCTGCTTGGTTGGAAAAGCTTCCTCAGCCCTCCAAGTGGAGCACATAAATGATCAGCATGGCTGCATGGAAAAATATCTTTTTTGGTTTAGAATAAGGACTAAATGTTGCACCACAAGCCTTGATTTTGTGTTTGCTCTTTCTCTGGCTCTGAACAGAGTTGAGTGGTGGTCTTTCTTAGCACAGCGCTTGTTTTGCTTACAGGATTCATCCCTGCAGAAGTTTTTCTCTGCTATATGCCATTTTGGATAGCTATGGTGGAAGCTGTGGTACAGTAAGGAAGCTATCAACAAGGTCAATAGCATTTCTGACTGAGCTATGAGTTGAGTGCAGTCTTTGTTTCCAAGCACCAAAGATATTTTTGTCATTGCTCTGTCAGCAGAGCCAACATGCTAGTGGCATACAGGGTACCTATAACAGGCATTGCCTTTAAAGTCCTCTTGTGAAAAAGTGCCTTTTGCTTGTTTATATGTACTACACTTATTCTGTTTTAAGGCTATCAGAAAAATATTTCTGGAATGTAGCAAATGGCATAATACATGTTACAGATCCCATTTTTAGTTTGCTATAAAATTGTAGTGCATTTTGTGGGGGGAGAAAGGTTAGAGACAATTCTTACTATTTAAGAATTTTTACAGAGGGAAGATTAAGAGCAGATAACTGTAGCTTACCTACAATTACAAACTGTGCAGGACCATGACAGTTTTTTTTTACTGTTTGCTTAACTCTCAATTACATATCTATGGAAATGTCAATTAGACATTATTTGGAAATTTTCCAACAAAACTTTTCTGAATCCCTCCTGCCCCATCAGTGTGGAGTCCAAGATCATAGGTCAAGAACAGCTTAAACAGTTAAGACTGGACAGACCTGTACAGACTCCAAAATGAATTAGTGCAAGGTGTGCGGACAAGGAGCCGCCAGGTCTCCGCCAGGGGTGGCTGCAGAGATGCATGGGGATGTTTCATTTGAGCTGAGGGATGACGAGTCTGCTCAGCCTGGTCAACTTCTGGAAAAGTTGAGTTTTATGGAAGCATCCTATGGACCACCTCTAGGAGGGGGATGCACAGATGTGTATCCCAGGTGGAGATAGGTGTCTGTCTTCAACACAACGTAGGTGTTTGCTAGATCTGAGACATGGTACATCTTCTCACTACTGCATACTGCCTAATTTTATTGTCTGCTGTTCATCATGCTGCTTTCTAAAGAACCTCTCTCTTGCTTTCCCATCTTTTCCTATGAATTGTAGAGCAATGCCAAACTCTTACTTCGGAGCTGTGCAAGGCTGCACCTGAAGTGCAGAAGTATTGTTGCCGACCCGGCAGTCCTGGGAACTTTTCTGCCACGTGTCTGGAGACTGTGCCTTGCTCACAACCAAACTTAATGTCTGCAGGAGACAGAGGTGCCAGAGAGCCACTTTCCGTGCTCTTCCTGACGCCCTGGTTTCCATGGAGAGGTGTGGGTGAGTTGGAACAGAGCAGTGGTCTCAGTAGTTGGGCCCCAAGATACTCTTGCTCCAGTGTTGAGATACTGCCAGCAGTTCCCCTGTGAATGGAGCCTTGCAAGCTGGTATCTGATACGCAGTGCCAGAACAGTGAGATGGGACTTAGCATGCAGAAGTTATTTCCACAGGACAGATGATTGTTCTGTATGCAGATAGGTGTGTGGTATGTAGGTAAGGAGTGTTTTGCTCTTGGAAAGGTCTCTGTAGCGGGAACTGTCACAGTCCTGACTTCCCAGGACACAGGCATTGAGCACATGCCCTCCACATGCTTCTTTGGGCTCTGGCTCCCCCAAAGCCTGCAGGTGAACTCATTTCACCCCAGCTCTCAGCCAGAAGAGTGGTCAAAGCAGAGGGTAGATGCTGCAGGCTCTGCCTCTGCTCATGGCTCAGTTGTGCCTCCTTGTCCACAGTTCTGGCCAGGCGCTGGTGCAGGTCAGCACCAACCTGAAGGCTCCAAGCTAGCTCATAATCAATAATAAACCAAATAAACCCTTCTGTATCTCCTACCTTTTTTTTTTTCTTCTTCTTTTTTTTTATCTTCTCCTTTTTTTTTCTAATGCAAGTGCAAAAGCCCAAAATGACTAACGTTCCTTCCAAGACAATGACCACAAAACAGAGAATCCAACCCACAGAAATGCTTTCTTTTAAAAATTACTCGCATTTCATCAAACATTGCTTATACCAAAGTGACATGGCCAAACCCACTGATGGTTCAGCTATGCGGCCTAAGAAATGCAATTGCATTAACAAAGCTCGTCTCAGATGTAGGGCAGCACTTTTCATCTTTGTTAAAATACCACATTGCTACTCCATTCCTAGCCTGTCAGCATCCTTTGTGATGGACCTTTCTGTCTGTCACACTGGAAATTAGGCACATGTTGCCAGGCTCCTTACAGTTATATGAGATGAACAGCTAAATGTTCACCCTAGAATGCAGTAGAGATATGGGGAAAAATGCTTCTTTGCTCTTCCCTTTTCAGAAACCTATCTAAATCTTGGTGTTTTGTAAGTTGTGTAAGATTTTTCCTTCATTAGTAATGATGTATTTTATTTCATCTTACACAGCAGCAGTTGTAGGCAGCTGCCCAACACTTCTACTCTCAAAAAGAGAAACAGTGCAAAGAGAAGATGTCCCTGGAGGGAGATCATGCTCTACCCCAGCTGCTCACACATGCAAGACAAAGATTTTTTGAACACAGCAGTCACTGAGAACATAACTGCTATTTGTGCCCATGGAAACACCTCTCTGCCTCGAGAGTATTTAGGAACTGAACTGTTCAGGTAAGAGGAGTGAGGGACTTAGCTGTTCTTGAGCACTGGTGTTTCTGGGCCATGCTGTCTCCTGAGTGGGATCACCGAGAGAAGTCAGCGCGGCACGTGGTGTGGTGCTCTCTGGGTTGGGACATGTATATCCCCACGAGGAAATTAGATTTCAAGAGAAGGGGCAGATGCTCAGTCCGTCCTGACTTGAGCTATAAGCAGGCTCTGATGGGTGAAGAAGGGCTTGCTTAGCTAGATACGGCAAGCAGTTTTGTTCTGCCGTTTTTCTCAGATTAGCATATAACAATCTCAGTAGCATAGTAGAAAACACAGCCATTGGATGTTTGTTCAGCATCTGTGTCTTCAGGCTACCCTTCTTACTGAAATGAGTCGCATTTTAGAGCATATATCTTAATGTGATGAGAAAAAAGGTGCCAATTATCACATAAAAAAGTGTTGTAATATTTTCATTTCTGGAAGATTTACATTTATATTAAATGATTGACTAGAATTATAGATTTTGTTGGACATCTGGAGAGCATCTGGTTCAACTCCATGCTCAAATCGGGGTTAATATCAGAGTTACCTCAGGTTTCTCAGAGCCTTGACCAGTGAAGTTCTGAGCATCTCTAAGAATACAGGGCCTGGAGCCTTTCTGGATAACCTGTTCTGGTGCTTAAGCACTCTCAAGAAAAGACTTTTTTTGCCTTTCTTCTTTTAGGAGATGGGTAAGAAAAATCCTATTTCCTGATTCCAAGAAAATCCCAGGTGTGAGTTGGACAGTTCAGTGGTCAGGACTGTTAAAATGCAGGCAGCTGTTCACATGCCTGGAAATGAGATACATTACTTTCCAGAGCTTGTTCTGCAATAATGTTGTGCAATACCTAACACAGGCTGACAGTCTCTGTGCTGAATTTTCAGCCCCTGGTGCAATTTTTTCTTTCTGATTGATCTTTATGATGATTCATTAGCTGGTTTATTTGATGGCTAGGGTTGGGGCTTGGTTCTTTTTTTGACCATGATATTTGATCAGAAAACTTATCTGATTTTGCTCTGAGTACTGTAAATGTTAGGAAAAAAATTCTCCTTCACTATAAGGTCACCCAAGGCTTAACTATAAATTCCCTCTGACCTGTAAATGGATTCTTCTAGTAGGCCTATGTGCCGTATGGAATGTGAGGTAATATAGGGGATAAGGGATAACCCCTAAAGATAATGGAGGATGAGACAGCAGTTTACTAGTTTGGAGGATCTGTTACTGGCATCTTGGGTCAATTTAACTTTAACAGAATAAACAGAAATTATAGGATAAAAAGTATCAGGGTTTCATTAGACAGAGGTACAATAAGACTACCCATGAGAAAAATATTAGTAGAAAGAATGTTTTGGGTAACTAGTAAACATATATATATGTTTTTTCTTTTAGAAAACAGCTGATGGATATGATCATAACTACCCTTTATACATGAAAATATTGTATATTGATGGTGATGATAAAAGAGAAATCTGCCCCTGGATGCTGTTGCTCTGTTCTGGTACCTCTGCTCTTCCAGAGACTCTCGGTACAGATGCTTGTAATTTAGATGTTGAATTTATGCAAATTAAGAACATTTATGCATTAGTAAATATTTTTCCTGCTTGTATTTTTCTGAAATAATGCTTATCTCGATTGTACGCATCTTGTTTTAACATTTGTTTTCACCTCCAATCTGTAGTTGCACCATTTCATTTACCTGCATTTCATATGACTATAGCATTTGAATTTGTCATGCTCTGTGTGTATTGCATATTTAAGTTTTATAGGGATTAAGTTTGTGAATGAAACACATTTCCTATCTAGTATTCTCAAGCTTTTCCAGGAAAAATCTGGAGGTCAGCATCTGCTTTCTTTGAAGAAAGGCACCAGTAGAAGTTCTTTTAAGCTCTTCTTTCTTTAAATCCTGTAGAGCACAGAATATTTGCTATTGTAAACAGACTTCAAAGTATATTTGCATGACGATTTTATCCCTCTCCTGTAGTTTTCGTTAGCCTTTCAAGAATTTTTATCATGTTGTCACAGATGGTGTATGATGTGAGATCTATAGACTGCTTTGTTTCTGATTTGTAAGGTACAGTGAGCATCACTTGAAGATCCACAAGATTAATCTCACCTTAATTTGAGTACAAATTAATCCTGAAAATCCACTGGCAAACAGCATCAATGCCTGTTGCTGCATCGGTAATGAGGAAGTTTCTGGACGCTAGTTAAGCTGTAACAGCATGGGGAAAAGGAAAGTTTCTTCTCTTTTTTCATTGGCCTTCCATCATAGGCTTTGAATGTGTCACTTTCTGGTCATTAATATTTTTTATATATGAAGTTGTCAGATATTTTGGGACTTGCTGGTGATTTATGTTTTCTAAGAAAGCATAGAGTTTTCAGGCAGCTTGGTGGTTTGGTCCTGGAGGAGCTAATCTAGCAGAGATAGCGCTGATTTGGGAAAAAACATAAATGACTGTGAGAGATATGGACTGCATATGAAGGGGACAAGCTACTGGCACAAGAATCGTAGTATTATGGAGAGCTATATAAAATACCAGATGTGGAGAAGTGGGATGCCAAAAAAGCCAACAAGATCTCAGTGGGAAGCTTTTGGCATGTCAACATTAATGATCTAGCAAGACACCATGAGAAAGGAGAATTTTTTCCAGGCATCAACAACCAGGGATGTGGTTGCTGAAAGCAAGAATTCCAGGAGAGGGGAAGGGAAAGAACATGCCAGATAAAGATGTACAGTGCAGTTCTGGGAAGTTTGAGCATTAAAATATTTGAATAATGGCATTCCAGTTTACAAGTCATTATGTTAGGGATAGCAACCTAACCCAGGGAATCTTGAATAAATGGGAAGTAATCGTGTTCTTCCACCGTATACGCCATTAGTACTGTCATCACATACTAGGGTTCCTTTGGTCAAGGAGTGGGTCAAGAAGTCATTCACGAGGACCTGGCTTGCCTAATTCACAGAAGTTAGGCAGGTAGCTCAGCCACTAGCAGGAAATTGCAGCAGCCATCATGTTTTGCTGGCACATCAAGGCATAGAATAAGGAGGGTGTCTTCCATAGTAATAGGCTGCTAAATAGACATCTTCACTTACTCCTAATTCTCATTAATGTGTTGAAGTGTCATAGGGATATTTTTGCTGGGGTAACCATGCTGTCCCCATTACATTCTGAAAGGCTGCCTCTTTCTGCAATGACAGTCCAGTTACCATTGCGTGTGTTTCTAATGCATTGAAGCCAGTCACTTTTCCCACACTCTAATATGCAGCTCAACATTTTTTGGTAGTAGCTAGTCAGATGTGTTATAATTATGAATCAGACATTGGTTTTAAGGCTTGCAGACCTCTCTCATAAAGCTTTAATTTCCCCAGCCATTTGCAATACTCATACATTTGTCACATTCACAAGGTATCTACACAGGGTACCACCGACTACCAAGGTTGTGCCAGCCATAATACTGGACTCTGTCTGCGGATTGTACCTAATTAAGCCTAAGTAGCGTTTGACAAGTCACTGGCAAATGATCCAAGTCTTCGCTGTTTGTCAGGGGTAAGAGTGGTTTGTGGTTAGTCAAAAGTTTAAATGACTATCTGGAAGAGCTATTTTATACATTTTTTACATGCTTCTTTTACAGTGAGACACTCCTCAGTCTGCAGAGAGTGATTCATATCATCAGTAAATGTCCAGGAGCAGTATGTGAAGTCTCACCAGTCTGACCAGGTTGCAATAATTCAGTAATGTACAATAGAGTTATGGCATTTGGCTATGAGCGGTTACAGGAAAGGAGCACTGATGTGCTTCAGGTAGGGCTTCCATTCTTTTGAATACATATTCTTGTATCGTGTTCAAATATCAGGTGCTTTCATTTTCCAGGAGTTCATTCCAAGCATATATTACTGTAATTCATAACCCAGCATTCATTTCACTTTGATATAGATTCAGAAGTTTACATTAATTTATTACTTTTTTACCCAAATATACCTTCTCTCAATCTGTTCTTATCCCTAGTTTTAGTGCATGGTGTCCCAAAAGTTCAGCTAGTTTTGATGTTGCCCAATGTTTATTGCGATTTAGACTGGAATACAGAGTGTCTCCAGAAATCTAGGCAGGCTTTTATCATGTGTCTCCTCTTAATGGCAGTATCCCAGGACATGGCCTGTACAGCAGCTATCCTTTTCCAGGTGCTGCAGTAGCCTTGTCATTTCCTTTGGAATATATTGGGTGCAGTACCAATGCCAAAAGGAAGTCTGCAGAAAGGTATTACCATCCAAAAGGCATAATAAAAGTAGTTAACTTGGCGCCATCTGGGTATAGAAGAATGTGCCAAAACCCATTTGCGGCATCTAAAAGGGAAAGAAACTTGGGCATTCATCTTGGAAAGATGTCATCCACTGTGGATAGGACAGCGCTTCTTTCAACAACTTTATTTAGTTGATTTAGGTCAAAGTATATGCTGACTCGTCCATTTTTGTTAAGGCCTTGTAACCACCAGTAAACACCATCCAGAGAGATTGGCTATTTCCTCTCTCACGCTGACAGTCTTTGGACTATCTGTTCCTTCTCTTCATTTAAGAAACACTGAACTGAAATTGTGTATTCCCTGGACACTGTAAGTAACAGTATTGCAGTTGGGTGTTTAGTGTAACGGTCCTATGGTTCTCCATTACAGAAGTGCCATTGCTGTATGTTACTGAATTGTCAACATTTGAACATTTGGAGAAACAACACAGCAGCTTAAGTGTCCAGTAACACTACAGATTACTGTAGATCTTACTGGTGCTTACGTTCAACTATGACTAGTGGCCTTGTTTGGCCACTAGTCCAACTATGACTTGTTTGTTAATTTTAACCAGTTCTTTCTGACTGGTCATTTCTCAGTGCTATTTTTTTTTTTTTTTTTGCTTCTTCTTGAGTGCTTGCTTCTTGATCTCCTCTGCCTTCAAAATCAGAAGACAACTTTCTACTTACTTACTGTCCTGCTCCAGCGTGTAAGAGTCTACCAGGACCTCATTCAGCTTTTACTGCCCGGTGTAGTTCTTTCTTCACAATCATCACCTGCTAGGGTGAGCACCATCAGTGCTGGTCTTTAGGCCTCTGCTGACTACAGCTTATTGCACCTTCTACCTTCACTCCTTTCTCCTTTTTCTTCCCAAAGAAATGGTCCTCTCCCTGCCATCATTCTTCCTGGGAAAGAATTAACAGAAAGACGGATAAGTCATAAGTTTGCATACTTTTGGCTAAGGCTTCATAACCAATAGGACCAATAGGAGTTTTTAGAAATGACTAGTGATATTGCTTGCCCTGCATTTTGCTTGACTAAGTCAAGGGGTCTGGTTTTAGAGAATCATCATACCTCTTAAAATAGAAAAACAGACTTCATGCTCATTTTACCACACTTAAGATTAAAAGCCGTTCATGAAAATCTTGACTTAAGCTAGTGACAAAAAGCATATCACATTTGATTCTAAGAACTGAAATTTTCTTATACCTTCAAGTTACAGTCCCACAGCCTGCAGACCTTGTTCATATCCATCTGCTAAATAGTTTCAGTGGGACTTCTCAGAGGAATAAGTAGGATGTGCATGTCTCTATCCATATGTTTAAAATGATCAGGATTTACATGGGCCAGTATATATCTATATATTGTTATTAATTCCGCTTGTGTGAATTTGCAGACTGAGATGCTTTTGGAACCAAGAGGGAGAAAGATTAAATTACTGTATCCAAGGAGAAAGTGTAAGTACCATCTTTTCTTACACTTGGGCTGTGTTTTCATTTCATGCTTACAGATTCATGCCATAAGTCCCCTACGCACAGATATAGGAATTTTCTTCCCAAAATAATACATACAGGAATACAATATTAGAAAAAAAACTAGGAAGTTGGGAGCTTCCTTCTTAGCTAGAAGACCCTATTCTCTTTTCTTTTAAATAGAGGAGAAAGAAGAATGGAAGAAATCTCAGTGACTTCCTTCCATTCCTGAAACTCGCAGGACTCTGTACAGCACAGTAATCAGCTTTGAGAGCAGTGTGCTGTTAGCAATTTAATATAAAAGCTACTACAGAGAAGTGCATATTTTTCATGTTTTATACCTTTCCAAAAATATCAGTCATTCATTTCTAACTATTTGCCTGTTCTGTACAATTAAAATTGCAAATGAACAAAAAAAGGAATTAGTGCTTTTCTTCCTCTTTCTTTTCCTTCCTTTTTTTCTTTCTTTCCCATTTTCTTTCTTTACATATTTATTTTTATTTCTCTTCTACCTCTATTCCTTTGTCTCTTCCTTTCTCTATCTTTCTTTTTCCTTTTCTGTTCTAAATAATTTCCGTATTTTAACTCCATCTCTTCCAGGACATCTGTGCTTTCAAATGTGCCTCAGTAAATGGGGACCTAAGCTAAATTGCGCCCCTCTGTTTATGCTGTGAGCTGAATCCATGTGTGAGGACAGACAACTCAAGCTTTGGTGAGTGTGTGGTCACCTAAGAAAAGAGCAAACTTGACCATCAGCATGCATTCTCTAAAACACACGGATGTTAGACTCACAGGATATCACTCGCAGAGTTATCACTTAAGATTATTGCTTGGATACCTCTTCCCAGCCTGGCATTCCATGGCAAAGCACTGTGGGGAAGGGTCTGTCTGCACTGGGGCTTCCCCCAGTGTCCTTCCACAGTCCTCCCAGTGTTGTCCTCCCTGCATGGGCACCTCTACCACCTTCTGTCCCCAGGTCCCATAGGCTCTGTCCCTCCTCAGGCCAGAGCATCCTCCCTTCCCATCAGCATCACCCAACTAGAGCTTGCTGGTGAGAGTTTTCCCATGGGGATACAGCNCTGTCCCCAAGTCCCATAGGCTCTGTCCTCCTCAGGCCAGGGCCTCAGGCCTCCCTTCCCATCAGCATCACCCAACTAGAGCTTGCTGGTGAGAGTTTTCCCATGGGGATACAGCTGGCTGCCCCACATCCACAAATATGCTGTCAGACCTCTGTGGTGAGATGTGAGCTGTTTTCTTCCTAGGAAAAAAGTTTGGTGAGATGATAAAGCCTCAGACATGGAAAGGTCCCACTGGGGGCTGTTAGACACGGGCATGACTAGAAAGGATCATTAGATACCACACAATATACTATTATTTTAACTGAGCTACTAAATCCTTAAATGAATGGGATAATTTTGTGGTAGAGTTTAGTTGCACTGTTAATTTTCACTTCAACAACATAGTGTGTTCTCAGAAACCTTCTAGAGAAAGGGCATGAAATCAGGTTGCTCTCTGATCTTCATTGATTAATATTTATGACCCAAATGAGGGGTGCTTTTAAAACAAAGCTCATTGGTCTCATTTTGTCACAGTGACAGTTAATATTGAGAGTTGTCTAGGAATTTGCATTTGCCATATGTTTTTCTCTTCAGAAGTAATGTTAAAGTTTTGAGGGGATCACTGAATTTGGCACACATGCATTTTCACTTGATTTTGTCTTTGACTATTATTGGTTAGTAGGTGCTTCTAAATCCTAAAATAGTGTAAAGATGTACCTGTTGGTTCAGGTATTTATCTTGAAAATTCTGGAAATGATAATGATTCCCAGTAAATCCTTTTATTATTATTATTATGGTGTTTTTCTAGTTAATGACTGACTTTGCATGGAGTTGTTAGCTAGTCCTTTTTTCCTCCTGTAAAGAGCAGCAATTTCAGTAAAATACCATGTAATTTGACATTTTCACCAAGAGGTGGTGCTAACAATTGCCACATTCAAAATAAAATCCTTGTAAAAACTATAATCTATTTGCAACTAAATTAAAGGTTTTATATGGATATGTGCACTTATGTAGTAGTATGATGTCCTTCTATTTATGAGCTGTGTAATTGTACGTTTAGCCCTTTTTAAGCATAGGAAAGCCACACTATAATGTGTAATTATAACCTTGGTGAGTGTAACACCGTTAAAGTAGGGTATACAGCAGAGCAATGATAGGGTGATGACAGAGTGACATGCTATAACCAATACAGTCTAACAAGAAGAATCTTGTTTTTCCTCCTATTAAAAATGCTATATTCTATACCAGTTAACTTTCAGTTCCCAAGTAGACAGGAAATCATGCTAAGCTGCAGAAAAGTATTTACTGTATCTGCATCATTTGCTGGATACGTATTCAGTTTCTTTTAATGAACTAGAGGCATCAAGGCATTGCAAAGGGGTCAAATCCTCAATGATCTGGAGGGTCTACCACAACGGGAGCCCCTTGCCCAGGCTGCTTGCCCCTAGGTGTCTAGTCCAAAGCTAGACCAGTTACTTACCAGCCCCATGCATGGGGATGCCACTTTGATCAGCGTGGTAACAACCTGGGAGACCCTCTGATGTCCTGCTTGGTCAGACTTGTGCTGTCTAGGGGCTGTTCCTGCTGGAAATTTCCATCCAGAGCTTTCTGCAGGTAAAAACAGCAGCAGTCTTGTCATGAAGAGAAAAAAAAAAGGAACCTTGAAGCCTGGAGGAGCCCAAACTTAACCCAACTTCTTTAATATCTCTTTCTGTGGTGAGCAATGGGGTCATCTCAGCCCCAGGGACTTTCTGCTACTTCCATGCCTGTGGGAAGTCTGCTGCTTGAGTCAGGAGTGAAGAGGAATTAGGACAACTGAGGAAAGTCAAAGGCTCAGTGTGGATATATGACATAGACTACACTAGAAATTAATCAGTTTTTAAAGTCCTGCCATAGAGCTCTGGACAGCCTTTTAGCAAATAAATCCCAGTCCTGCAAGCGCTTCTATAGACAATTGCAGAACAGAGCTTTAAAAGGGTCCTGATGGCATTTCTGACAGAGGCAAGTCCCAGGGCTTGATCTGGGTAGCTGGTCCAGTGGTGCTATTGTTGCTCTGACAGGAATATATTACTAATCTGAAAGCTGTTGACAGTCTTCTCAATGATGCTTTTTTTCCATGTTTGTGTTTTGTATTTTCTGGCTGAGTTAGCCTGTATCCTGCAAACTTTCTTATTGTGCTTCATACTCATTGCAATGACATCTACTGTGGAGGGGAGAGAGAAAGCTTATTAACCACAGGCTCGCCTCCTGCTGACTGCAGTCCGAGACAGCCTATGACAACACTTCCAGCAGATGTTTCTGCTTTATAGATCAATGGAAACTTTAAAGAGATATTTCCCTCTTCAGTCCAAAAGCACATGCCAGCAAGTCTGAGATCCAGTAACTTTGTACTGGACACCAAGAATTTTATTTGGTTTATTGTAATTTTTTTTATACACACACAAACTAGCTACCAGAGAGTTATCTTAAACACTACTTTCAATAGCATCTTTTGCAGGAATAAAACTACTGTCCACTTAGGGACAGCAATTGTGCTCCCTTTGTGCATGCCTGGAGAGTGCAGGCTACAGCCCAACAGTCGGGCACATGCAATACGCAATCCATCAGCCCTGAGTTTGGGGAGGTATTTTCTGGTTATGTGTCTATATGGAGTCTGTGGAACAAATCCTTATTTCAAAGGATAAAAGGGAAATGTGCTGCTGAATCCAAACAGAGAAAATAAAGGCATGTTTCTTTCTCTAAATTATCTACTTGCCTTCTTATGGGGGAGCTGGCTGAGGAAAAAGGGATACAGAGAAGAGAGGACATGAAAGAGAAGACAGTGTCTGTGTCCCCCTCATTACTGCAGAAGGATGGAAACACAAGATCCCTTCCTCAGAATGACAGTCTTGTGTGCTACAGCTTCAAGTGTGGTTTCTTCCACACTACATTTTTTTTCTCAAAACGACTGCAGTCTGGAAATAAATAACTATTTTTCATGGGAAAGCTCATCTGTGATGGGACATTT
This sequence comes from Crypturellus undulatus, assembly GCA_013389825.1. Taxonomy (NCBI): domain Eukaryota; kingdom Metazoa; phylum Chordata; class Aves; order Tinamiformes; family Tinamidae; genus Crypturellus; species Crypturellus undulatus. The sequence continues at coordinate 219,778 of VWPW01022554.1, forward strand.
GCACGAAGAAGCAGCTGCTGTATCTCGGGCTGTCACCTCCTCTTAAAGAGCATCTCTCTTTTACTGTACTGCAGCCTTCACCCTTCAGGAGAATGCTGAGAAGCAAGTTGACCTCAGAGGTGTGTGCATTACATATACAATAAGTAAAGTTTCCTATGTTTCGGACGGCCCCTCTGTGTTCACCCTTGAGGTGAGGGAGCTTGAGGGAGGCTAGTTTCTTTTGCTATCTGGCTTTTAAATGCTCCCCATTGTGTAAAATAGCAGCTACATTGTGGCAGAGGCTTGTAAAGTTCCTTACCTTGTCTGTTTTGCAGCTAAGCTTTGTTGTGCTAACCAACAGCAAAATAGTAAAGCATACAAACTACTCATATATTGCATATTAGTCAAGATTACTATTATTATCCAATTTAGCTGGTTACTTCTCCCTTTGGAAAGCAGCACCATGGTCACTGGAGAGTAGTAAAACCATGTGGTTGTGACTGGTTTATGCTGGGGAGAGCTCTGCTTCTGTCGGCTCCACATCTCTGTTTGGTCAAAAATGTTGTCGGCACACCTCCTACCTTCCCCTGCATGGGGTCTGGACAAGCTGCTTGGTCCCCTGTGAGCCATGTCTAGCTGAGGTGGTTATTTCCTACCTGCAGAACCGCCTGCAGCTTCCTGACATACAGATACATACAGCATCACTTCCATTACGTGGGAGCAGCTTTTAGAATCTCCCATCATGTTTTATATTTGGTTTCACCTTAAGTATTTATTTATGCACTGGCAAATCTCTGCTACCTCTGAGCTCACTTTCTAATAGCATAGGCATTCTCGAATTCTCATTTCTTTTCTGTAAAATGTCTGCTGCTGACAGCCCATATGTGCCTCTTGGCATTCTAAACTTCAAAAGTACTAAATATAGATCTGATTATGTCTCTCTCTTTTCCAGTAGGGACTTTGTTATACTGATTGCATCACTCACTCACCTATGGCATTGATATGAAGGGGACTTGTAGCTATGTATCTGAAACTTCACTGCAAACTTTAAAACTCAAGATGACCTATGCAGCCCAGGGTCACATACTTTTATGTTGTGTGCCATGTTTAGCGCAAATAGATTTCAGATCAATCACTTATTAAGTGGTTCTGTCTCTCTAAGGGTTGTTGAACCACGTGAAGAGGGAGACATGACACTGTGATGCAAGGAAATGGGGTTGGACTCTTCTGTGGATGCAAAGCTGGGAGTGAGCCAGTTTCCAGCACCAGGACCTAGGTGAGAAAACCAAGGCAATTTCCATGGCTCCATGAAAATCTGTAACAAAGAGCATGCCAAAGATTTCTGTATGGAGACTGAGACAATCTCCCTCACTGCTTTCCTGAGGGAGGAGAGGGCAATATTTAACTCTCCTGTTAGCCTTGGCCTTTACTTTTACCTGTGTGAAAGGTTTTCTAAAATTTTGTCATTTGCTAGAGGCCACTGCATGTAACCTACCTCTGCACTTTGCCCTGTTGCACTTCTGCCTGTTGTCTCAGCAGCTGTATTTCCATACCACCATATCTCTCCTAAGCTTTTAGTTGATTCACAAGTACTCTCTTTGTAATTAATTTTACAAAAATCTCAGCTGTCTCCATGCAAGCTTGTCTTGATCCTTTTAACAGTGGCAAGAAATGACTTAGTGTACAAGTCAGCTGTTATGAACCTCCAGTAATGAAGGCAGGAACCCTTTGACATTCAAATACCATAGCCAAAACCTCATCCTCTGTTGCAACCCATTGACGTTTTTATCTGCAGCTGTGAGATGCAGACCACTGTTTTTAAGAGGACTTCACCAACAGCCCTCATGGAAGAATCTACAGATCATCGAGTTTTGCACCTAGTTTTGAACTTCAGTTCAATCCTTGAGTTAACACCCTCAGGCCTCTTAGTGAGATCACCATCAGTATGTTCATGGGTGATACCTTCACAGACATGCTTTCAGGCTTCTGAATTCCAGGCTCTTTATTTCCAAAGATTAAGGATAAAATGCCATTCCTCATGCAGTACTTTTGGGGATCTATGTCCTTTTTGTAACCATCTCCTGTAGCTGGAGTACAGAGGTGATGGCATCAGTCCTGGTATCTGTCTGCACATCTTGCTGTGCTGTTTCTCCTGGCATATGATTTCTATTACAAAAAATAGGACTTTTTTTCATCTTTAAGTCAATACTCTGGTTATTTTAAGTCTTGTGCAGAGCCTCTAGCCATGCTCTTCTGCTATTTTCTTTCTCATCAAAAGATGACTATCAAAAATGTAATGCATTCATTCATCAAAGCCACTGTACTTCCAATCCCCATGAAGAAGTGTCTCCTCCTTTGTTAAATAAGTACAAATGTGTGCTCTGTTTGTGTAATGGTATCTGCCAAAATATGTATCAGGCATAGTAATAACATTTGGCATGAACCACCTCCCCAAAGACTTCTCCCCTCAGAAGGGAAATTCCATCTTTCCGTGTTACATTCTTTCAATAATGTCCATAAATTAAGCTTTTCAAGGTTTGGCGGTTTCTTCTCCCTCTGCAATGCCTGTGCACTCACTGCTGCTTTGTTTCTCTCTATGATCCCTTGCTTCTCATTGACTTGGTAAGACCCGAGTTTTAGCCATTAACACCGTACTTCCTGCAGTTTTCCTTCCCGTGTTAGCATTATTATTTCTGGCACCCTTCTAGTGCTTGCACACTCCCATGAAAGCTTATGATGCATCCGGCCTCTTCTCCTAATGTCTGCTGGCCACTTGGTTTCTGTTATAATTTGTAGCAAGGATTGTTCCCTACAGCTTTGCCTGGATTCAGGCTCTTGTGCCTCTGTGCTGAAGTCTTTAAATGGGGTTGAGGGACCTCTGGCATGGGTGGAATGCCGTGAGCTTCAGTCCTGGTGGACGGTGGGATCCCCAGGCATGCTGTGCTAGGACTCTATCACAATCCCACAGCTTATCAGAGGCTCAGGCACCTGGAAATACACAGTGCGCACTTCAGCTCTCAATTATTCATAAATTCCTTTCCATTTTTAACTTGCTTTTCTATTCTTTTTTATAGAAACCATATCACTCATAGCTTGTTTTTATGCACTTTGTGATATTCGCATTTCTGCAGTATAGCTTCTTAGCGGGCTTTCTGTGCTTCAACTAAACAAAAATTGTTAGTGCCCTCAGGACCAGCTATTGTAAGAAAAAGAATGCTGACATCCAACAGACTTCCTCTTCTTAAATGCTCGGTATGCTGTGTGCTGCACTGGCCAGCGGCCTCTGTCTGGTGGGTGAGCCCCAGAATAGGCACCTCTGGCCTCTTGCTGCTCAGTGACTGGTGAGGGAAGTTCACTGACGTGAGAAAGGTGGGTTCCCTCATAACTCAGGAGTTGAACCCACAACTGAATTGGGGGTTTTGGCACAGGACAGTATCTTCCATTGGGATCCTGCCCCGGCTCCTTCACCGGGCTGCTGGTGAGCTATGCAGCACTGCCTAGGACACCTCCTTTCCCAACCCTCTGCTGTCTCATCTGTAAAAGAGAGCTAATGGTGCAGACCTTTCTGTGAAGTGCTCTCAGAAGTGCCAGCAAAGCAGAGTTAAGTCAGTCAGCACTGAGGTGGAAGTGGCTGTGCTGCTGTTGCCGAAGCCTGCAGCTCCTTAAGAGCCTGAGCTCACTGAAGCGGTAGTCAGAAAACAGGAGATATAACTGGGTCGGGAGCTATATTTATGAATGATGGCAGGGTCGTATTACTCACTGTGCAAAATTTATCTGACAAAGACATATAGTTTGCATAATTTTCTTAAAACAAATCTACTTGCAAATATTGTAGTCTGCTGAATAATTTGAGAGATGAGTCAATAGGATTTGGTTAAGGTCCAACAGCTTCTTGAATGATTGAATTACTTATTCCCAGATACTTACTTGAAGAGCACCAGCTGCCAGGCTTGTATGTCCCCACTCACTCTAATAGAAAGTTTCCTTCATTAAGTGAATTTAAGAACTGATTTAACGTGGTCTGCAGAAATCAGGCCTTTCAAGGAGCAGGGGCTATGTAGTTGCTATCACGGGCAGTACCCCACCAAGCTTTGTCTGCTGCACTGAAGCTGTGCTGAAGAATGAGGGCTTGTGGTAAAACATTGCCTTTTGTTCTGGAGAACAGAGCGACTGTTGGATTGGTGTCTGTGCAGTATTAAAACTCAAGCATTGCACGGTAACATTTGCTCATGTGGACCTTTCTGCAGAGAATGGATAGCATGATGAACAGCACAACAATTAGCATTCTTGGGGCATTATTTGTAACTTAATTTACCACCCTTTAAAAGTTTCAGACTTTGGTTGGTTGGTTGCTATATCCTCACTGCCTTTTAGTTAAGTAAACATTTGTGGCGTGAATAGTGCTCAATAGAATCTGTTTGAATTAAGAGCCTTAATAATTTCTGAAAGTTATTTTTTCATTTAAAAAGTCACAAAAAGCTCATATATCTCATGGGGATGATGAGAACCACTGCACTCTGTCAGCTCATCTCTTTCACAATTTCATTTCACAAGACAAAATGGCTCAGTGCAGTGAATGGCCATCTGGTTTCTGAAGGATGTGGTGAAAGTGGCTCGGAAAGAGTTTAGCCACACTGAGCCAGCCTTACTACTATACCATTGGGAGGCACGACCTTGTTGAGTGCTGTATCTAAACATGACTCTACATCCTATTTTGCATGTTTGGAAAGGTCACATTCCAGTGAGATTTACTGTATTTTGTCTGCTACATGTCCCATAGACATCTCTGACCAGGGGTCGTCACCACTCAGTGTGAAGGTGGTTTGATTTGCACCAGGTCCCTGCTCCCCTCTTACCTAACTGGTTAAAAATGGAGCTGCTCTATGCCCTGCTCGTGCTAGCTGCTAGGTTCTCCTCAGAACTTACGTCCAGTCCATCAAATCTTTTCATTTACATCCATCTTATCATCTTCTGGGTTGCACTGCCCCTGCAGGCAGCACAAGAGATACTGCCCCGTCCCTGAGAAGAACAGGTTGAATGCTGCAAGACGGGTACAGAATGCGGGGCCCAAGCAGATATTCCAGGAGGAGGAAGGGGTCAGGATCATGCAAAGAGGAGACCAAACCTTTGATGGGAGGAGCGAAGTATTGAGTTAGCAGGGAAGGAGAGGGAGACTGAAAAACAAAAGAAAACAAGAGCTTATGAAGAGAAGATGAAGATGACAGTTTCTGTTGTAGGAAGATGGCTTTTTAAATATAACTAACAAGTTAAAGATTCTGTTTTCTTCCAGAGTTCTCTCATTGGCTGTGTGTATTTTGTGCCCCAGGCTTCTGTTTTGCTTCTCCAAAGTCAGATTAACTGTACTAATTTTTCTCCCTCCAAGGTAAATAACAACACATGGTGTAGTGTTAGTCACCTAAAACTGCAGAAGATGGGGCCCAAGGGGAAATGCAGGACGCCTGCATGTGTAGCTTCTTGCCCCCTTATTACTCACAGACCTGTGTGAAGATGCTCTATACTGGGCTTGAAATGCAGAATCTTAATGCACTGAATTTACTGCCCTTAAGTGAGCGGTCATCGTGTGCATAGACAAAAGGAATGCCTTTGCTTGGTCAGTAAACATTTTTTTATGGGAATGAAAATAATTTGGTTTCTATTTTCTCCTCACCGGGCAGATTTTATTTGGTCAGCACAGGGCTGTCTTAGGCTGTGCTGTTTTTTCCTTCACCGTGCCCAGTACTCTTTGTTATTGTACTGGAGCTGCTCTTAGTGGTGTTTTAAGACAGAACCAGACAGAGGGCATGAAAAAGCTCAGCTGTGCACAGTTGCTGTTTCACTGACATTGTAGCACCCTCAGCAAACTGCTCAGAAAGCTCAGAGCTGACTTCGCATTTTTTGGCCTTGATCTCTGGCGCTAAAGTTAATTGGGATAATTCAGAGTTCACACCCATCTCCCTCAGGGGTTGGTTTAAAAATACATGTAATGTGAGTTTTAAGATTATTTCTTTGATTGGAAGTATTTGGAAATGTTCCTCTTTGCTGGTTTTAAAAGGTGTCATTTTTTTATGAATGTTGAGAAGTTGATTAATAAAATTCCGAAAGCATTAACTCAATTGAGTGGACTCCAACTTTTTTATTATTATGATTCGCGAAAATAAATGTAATAAAAAAAAAATCCCAGCAGCTCTGTTAAACTGTATCCTCAGCAGTCTCCCTCCTGATAGCCCTACCAGATGTTTTATAATTCTAGACACAGGACCGTTAGCTCTTTTCTCCAGGGAAAGACGAATGAAACCTTGGCTCGATACCATGAGCCTTCAGCTTATGACTCTGCATCTCAGACACATTATATGCGAGCCTGTGCCCTGGGACGGGGCTGCTCTATTTAGTCTCCCCACTTTTAAGACCCCTCGGAGAGAGCAAGCTTTTGCTTGCTTGCCACACGTTGCCCTTACCCAAGCCCTGGATGCGGTCAGGGGACGGCTCGCAGGAGGGATCCATCCTGGATCACCTCCACGCCAAGGTGCCAAGGTCAGGGCTTGATCCAGGTGGAGCCCCACGGCCTGTCCCTTCTCCATCTGCTCGCCTGGCTGTCGCCCAGGCTCAGTGCATCTCACAGCACGAGGGACACCTCAGTGAAGGCCATGTCCATCCAGCAGCATCTCCTAGAGGGGAGACCCACCAGTGGCAGAGGTTTTCCCTAGAGATCAGAACTAAAACACTTCTGGTTGTGCTCTTCCAAGGACTGGAATGAAATATGCCCTCTAAAAGAGCAGGATACACTGCAGCCCTTTGTACTTGCAAGGCAGGAAGGGGGAGAGGCGTGGGGGAGGCAGGAGGGGAGGACCATTCCCACTCCTGGCGCACCAGCCCCGGGAAGGATTTATTGCCCTGGTCGTGTTTGGGACACAGACTGCTCAGAATAATCATCTATCCTACACGTCTGAGTGAGCTGCCACAGGAGATTCATTTGTAAACTGGCCTAACTTCTTCCTGAAGTTCCTTTCTGCTTTATACTGCAAAGGCTAATATATTGTTCAAATTAAAATGGGCCTGGGGACTGAAGACAGAGTTGCTTATTGAGTGGAATGGACTGATGAGGAGTGGGTAATATATTTAAAGACTGTGTAGGAGTCACGAGGGACCATATAGTCTGATTTATTTGATTTAGCATAATTTATTGTATACTATACTATGTTGTGATTCTTCAGGATTTTATCAGGAAATTTGCATCTAATATTAAAGAATCTCTGGGCAGAAATACTCCCATTCTTTTATTATTTTCACTTTAAGCACATCAAGTATCACAAAATAATTTATTAGTTTATAAAGGGTTTTAATAAACTCAGACAGCAAAGGAAAAAAAAAGGGGGAGGAAAGATTTCTGTTTCACCCATTCCCAAATGCATGGGTAGACCTCATTAGAATAGCAATATTGTATCTGCGCTAATCCTCCTCTTTTTATCTTCAGGACAGAACAGGCCTTGGTACAGCCTCCTACACACAGAGGCCAGTGGATCACCTGGTGTCGATCAGCAGGATTCAATTATTCTTTCATTCACTCCAGGTATTTTCTTAAAGAGAAATATTTCAGGTGAAACTGGGTCTTTTGTGAGAGCAGAGGCAGCTTGATCACAAAGCTGGGTCTCTCAGCACAATTTCAAGGGAAGCTGCATCTTTTGTCCTGCATGTTTAAATCTTTTTCCACAGGCAGACGAGGGGTGGTGGATTTCCACAGCCTGTGTCCTACTGAAGTGCCCCGTGGTGCAGTGGAAATCTCAGCAGATGCCATGTTAAAAGTTCAACAAATAGATCTGGGTTATAAATCTGTGAATTGTCATGATCTCTGCTGGACCTTCCCGTGATGTGATTTCTAGGAACATTGGGTGGTTAACATACTGTTAAAGTATAATGGGCTGCAGGCCTTGAGTCCTCAGCCCCAAGGTGCTCCTTTGAGAAAACTTAAATCTCTGGTGAGCTGCAAACTGCAACACTGCTCAAAACCTTTTTGACAATCAAGCACATACAGTGTTTAAAGTTTTAATAGGCTTAGAGTTAATTGTGGAGTCCACCAACATCTGCCTACACGCATAATTTATGAGTGCCTCTTACTTGGTTTGTTTAGTAAATTGTACCTAAGAGTGTTTTTGAAACTTTGGCAGCTCCATGTAGAGTTTCATGATTCATGTGTGCTTTTGCCAACTGCTTCAGTTCTTTTATTTTTGTTTCTTTCTTTTTCTTTTTTTTTTTCAGCCTCTTTCCCTTTTGGAGGACATTCTCAAATACTTAATTCAGGGCTTTGCTTTGGAATGCATTTTATCAGACACCTTTCCTGTGCCAAAACCCTTTACACACTCTATTAAGGACAACTTTCCACATACTAATATATTTGTTTGCAAAATGATTTTAAAACCAGTGTAGCTTCTATGTGGTAGAAGGTAAAGTGTGATGGACCAGAGCCATTTGTGGGGGAACCCTGCTGATTTCTAATAACTTGTACCCAGGGTAACTGCAGTTTGCTACATTCAGACAATAGCTGCTCTCCTGTAGCCACTTATTCCATTCTTTCCTTATCTTTCACTCTTACTGGCTCAACTTGATGAAAAATACCTGCAGGAAGATTAGTTCAGCAATTTTCTAAAGAGGTCTGAAGATGTTTTGTTTGATGCCCGTGTGCCATTCTGGTGAAGTGGAGATGGATTCAATGAAAGGGTCTGACCTACAGCCCGAGATACCACTGCGTGGGTTCCAGCTCCGTTTATCCTGCTCATGGATAACCAACCATCTGCCTGCCCACCAGCCCACGGAGCAGAGAGACCGGTAAGGCAGAGATACCCATGCTGTTCTGAGGACAGAAGCAATGGCTGGAAAGGAGAAGGCATGGACAGCTGGTGCATCAGGTCCTCCAGCTTCAACGGGATGCCCAAGTTCTGGTCAAGGCCAAGGGGCCAGGACCTGGCAAGGTCCTGCTGAGATAATCCTACTAGGAAAATGCAGGACAGCTGCCTGGAGACGGTCTGAGAATAGAGAGGTTTCCAAAAAACCTCTTTGTGCCTGGAGAGCCCTTAGAGCTGGGCTGGGAACAGTTGGGCCAACTTATTGTAAGCACAAGAGTCAGCGCTCCTTGCGTGCATGAACCTTTTAGTTTCTGGCAGCTCTTTTCAAAATAATCCCGCTTGCCTCAAAACATGTGAATGTTTCTGGGCTCTGAAGACGGCTTAATGCCTGACAAACTCAGCGCTTGTCTCTTCAGGCAGCTAGAGGTGGCGGGGGTATGACTGTGATGCTGGCTGCATTAGCAGCTCTCATAACTTTCCATGTTATTTTTATTGTCTCAGCCTCCAGAGTGCTTTGATTAGATTGGAATCTTAGCTTTCATATTTATTTATTTTGCTAAAGCAATTTCTAGCCCGTGTGACTGTGGAAAAAGTAGCTTGAAAACATGAAATGTGCTTTGAATATGCTAAAATCAGAAAGCAAACAGAGAGAGTCTAGCTAGGACCGTGGGCACTGGACACACTCCTTTCTAAACTCTGCATTCTGCCTCCGCCTTGCAGTAATTTCACTGTTGTCACCCTTTTATCAGAGGTGCGAGGCTGTGACAGGGATTGCCGGAGGTGACACAACAGGGCAGTAAGTCGGGGTGCTCAAGGGGTCTGCAGCACCTGCAGGACTTCTGCTTTCCTGCCTCGTATGGGCATCCCGCTGAGATCTGCAGGCACAAGCCGCGAGAGACCAGTTGGAAAGGGCGTTCCTGACTGCTTGTGGTGAGGCAGCTTCCCTGCACCTCACGTGAACTGTTACTGTTCAAACTCTGTGCCGAACCTAACCCGCGTGCATTTCCCATGCGGAGCTGTGCCAGCCTTTCTGTCTGGGAATCACACAGTTAAGAGGCTCTGCACAACACTTCTGTTGTAGTTTGCAACTCCATAAAATTTGCCTTTTTTCACCTGAATCTGGCAAGGTGAGCCTGAGCGCTGAGGTCCTCTCCTCATTTCTCTCTGTCTTGGAGGCCATGCATCTCCAAGAGAGGATGGAGCTCTCTGTAAGCCTCGTGGTTGGGCCTCGTTACCAGTAATACAAGTCTTAAACATATTGGCCAAACATGCAGCGAGCGGAGGCAGCTGAGAGCTGTGTTTTGTATTAGCACAGAGCATCCCCCCGCCGAGACAGCAGGAGCGATGCCGAGGACGGGTCTGTCTCTGCCTCCTCCTTTCGCCCCAGCCCTCGGGGGCTGCCCTGGCCATGGTGCAGCGGGTTCTGCTGAGCTCACTCTGGGCTGGCCTGGGGCTGCAGCGCGTCCTCGGGGCGCTGCCCACGCGCCCCCAGGGTGGGCACCAGCCTGCGCTGCACCTGCCTTGTCCTGGGAAAAGGAGAAATTGCAGTGTAGAAGTCATAAAGTGCCTTAGTAGCAGGTGTCTGCTTTTAATAATATTTTATTAACGGGAGAAAACTATATGAAGCTGTTAACTGAGCATGAAACAAGCCATTCCTGGCTATGACAAATTAAGCTTTAGGAGCTATGCTGTGAAAAGAATATGTCAGATGCGAGCTCGAGGGTCATTAATCGTCAACAGCTTGTGCTCTCCTGACGCCTAGGCTTGTTTTACATTATCCTCATAGGAGAGCAGCAGAGCGGGGTGCTCTGGTACTCAGGCTGGTTGGTCCGACGCGGGCAGACAGCTCCTCTGGCGTTTGATGGAAGAAAATTAAAACTGAATGGAGACAGGGGAAGGAAGGGCTGGAAAGGGATACAAAGGAGAGCTGGGCCCATCTTTAAAAAATGACTCATCCACAAAGATCTGTGGTGAGTTTGAGTGGGTTTATATTTATCTGCCTGAAACACGGGCTTGATACTACGAACTGGCGTCCACTCTGTCAGCGCGAGTATTTTATTAGTAGTAGTAACTATTTGTTAGCACTGGCATCCACAATGTGCCATGCATGGTGGAAAAACCGAAGGAAGCACGCCATCTCCCCAAAGAGCTTACACTAATCTAGTCTATTGCAACAGTATTTCTTAATGCAGTGTATAAATCATTTTTCTAGTGTTATTTAGTACAGAGGTTTAGAATTCCCCATTCACATTTTCATGGCAAACGAATTTACCGCAGAGAAAACACTACATACTTCAATCCAACTGTATTTTATGGAATTTCTTCCAGGGAAACCATCACTAACAGAAAACCCCTTAACACACGATTAACCTTGAAATCTGCCTAAGCATCATTAAGTTTAACAGCCTAGAGCACATGCTTCGCCTTCAGCGTGTGCTGAAGGGATCTCCTGACCGTGGGTGTAAATAGGCCTGCACAAAGTGCCTTGATGAAATGTAGTGTATAAAACTTCAACACCATTAGCATCCACAGGAATTCACCATGGAAGCGGGCTGTAGAGCCAGCAGGATTCTCATCTCTGGTGAGAGCAACGGCCATATTTTGCCATCTGATTTTTCTGGCACTTGCCTCTGCTATAGGAAACATTATCAAGACTGTATGGCCAGATATTCGCTCAAGCATCTTGTTGGTTTAGTTCAACTTTCTTACTTTCCCTACTCATTCCTTAAAGCATCCTCCCTTGCAGTCTGAAATGGTTTTGTTTTGCCTTTTTTTGCAAAATGAAGGAAAGATGTTAAAGCCAATGGCCATGTAGGGGAAATGACTTCTAAGAGGGTAGACAAAATCATGATGTGTCAGTAAGGTAAAATAAAGAATAAAAAAGTCCTCCATTAAGCCTGAATAGAACTAAATCCATGGTTAAATAAAGGCATATAATGAAATATCAGCAAATAAAAAAAGGTCCCCAAAAAGAAATAAATTAATTATGCAGTGTAAACAAAACAGTATCATCTGTTCTCCAGGGGAGAATAACTAAAGAAAAGGTAATATTGGAATAGGTGAGGAGAAAAAAAAGACTATTTCAACTAATGAGGTCCTTAAGGGGTTCTTTATATAGACAGCATGAACAGCCTGGGCGCTTTGCCCACATAAAAAATCTTCAGTTGTGTCGAATTTAGTCTTATTTTTTTAGCACCTGAAGCTTGGACCAGCAGTCATGACCAGCAAGCAGCATCAGCAATGCCTGCAAGTGGCAGCAGCCTCTCCGGATGTCACAAAACCAGCGGATCTGTTGTTATCTGTTATCTGACTGCTTGTAAAGGCCTTTCGTTTCTCCCCTGGATCACGGCCCCACAGCTGCCCTTTGCGAGTCTCCAGAGGTGCCAGGCCTTTCCCTTTATTCTTCAGAATAAGTTTGAGTGGGCTTTGACTGTTCCATATAAGGAGCACAGGTAGAAATCTTCTATTTTTTTTCGTAGGAAACCAGCTCTTCAGTGCTAAAATTTACAGAGAAACAATGTAAAAAAAGCCAAGTTGTAGTAGAGAAGCTCTTTAAGGTTCCTGAATTCCTGACTGTTTTTCTTCCTATTGCTTGAGAAAGTCAGGTTCACACAATTCACTAAAACAAACAATTCACTAAAAGATCTACTGACCCGTTTGGAAACACTAAGAACAAAAATATTGCATGACAATAGATAGAAGACATGGATAAATAATAACCAAGCAATTTCTTTCCCTCAGATCTGATTTTTTTTAATGTATATATTTACAGCCTTATAATTACAGGTAAGAACCCAGAGAAAATGAAGGGGAGAGGGTAAAGGCATTGGATACTCGTGTATCTCTCTAGAAGCTGTAAGCTTTGACACCTGTATAGTGGAGGAGATGCTGGAAATCCTGGAACCCCAAACTGATTACATTGTGTATATCCTGCGCTTTTGCAGAAAGCTCGGTGGAAATCGCCTCATTTTTCTTTTTGTAGTATGTCATCATAAAAAGGAAATCTTCCAAACATTAGTCAACCATAGCATGAAGACATGCTTTGCAGAATGTTTTAGTTTGTGTGACATGAAGAAGGGGAGTGTGATACATGCCCTCTAGCAGTTCTGTTTGTAAAATTATTTACTCAGTGAGCAAGGAAATTGGTATATTTAGAAGCACTGAATGAAAAGATAAAGAACTGGAAACCAATAAGAAACAAGGGAGCAATAAAATATTAGGCAGCCAAATTACTGTAGCTTGATATATCTTGTCTCAGCTTTTCTTTGATTTTCCCCAAAAGAAGTTGGCAGTGACAATAGAAAGACTGTGAACAATGCCAAAATGTAAATACAAAAGAAATATTCTAAAATACCATGTATCAAATTATCTGCAAAATCAGAAAAAGAATGAATTACATATTCCATTCTTTGAAAACACAGACAGAAATGGAGAGCTACAGAATTTGTCTTTACATACACACAAGATCCTTATTAAAAAATTGATCCTTATTAGAGCAGATCAAATGAATACCTTGATGAAGAAGTGGTGGATGTGCTACAGGACTTATGTGTTTCATCATGATCCCAGTAGCCTAAATAAAAGCAAAAAAAACCCCAGAACTCAAAATGTGCTTCACAGACACGTCTCACACACCAACTAAGAAGATGAATTGGGATGTATTGACTTTGTAATTAATTTCAAGTTCCACAAATGCGACATTGTTAGGATCAAGATACTAGGTCAGCAAGAAATTTGACGTTTTTATAAGGTTCTCAGTTACAAGTCTTAATGCAGTATATTCCAACCCACTCAGATGGACAATAGCTCTCCATTAAAGCTGGATTAACAAAGGCAGTAGAGGGAGTGCGTAGGGAAGAGCAAATAATCTTAAACCAAAGGCTCTCCCTATGTGACTGTGAAAAGCAGAAAATATACAAGGAATTTCATCTACCTTGCCTTTCTTAACACAGTCTGTTTTCACAATAAAACGCATGTTTCATTTGAATTATTTTCTGAGAGAGCTCCATAAAATGTTACATTTTTCAAAATCATTTCAAACGAAAGCAAATGAATGCACAGATTCAGATACTTGATTTCCTCTGCTCCGAGTCTGTTAAATATGAGTTCAACCCCGCCAGCCTGGAAAATGCATTATTAGTATTAGTGAAGTTTATTCCCAAATCAATGTTTCTGGCCTCATCACTTAAGCAGAGAGCATGCTGTCCCATGGAGACCTAGAGTCACCGCTGTTAAAATTGGTAAGTGCCTCATAGTTTAGCTGGGTGCACACAGGGATTTCCAGACCTACTATACACCCACTTGAATCACCCTTTTCTTGGCTTTTTTTGGCCTTTTTTTGGTCCATGGCAAAAGTACTAAGCCAGGTTGTAGGCAAAAGTGAATCTCCCGTGAAGACCACGGGCCTTGGTCATTATTCAAATACTCTCTTTTACTCTTGTAAACCAAAGTATATTTTGTAATCCTGAAGCAAAATGTGTATTTACTGTTGCAAACACAACACTCTGTAGTTCTCTTGTCATCTTTGATAAAATTAACTTCACTGCATTTGTTTTTCTAACTAAAAGTTGTTTTAGCAGATGGATTGATGATCGTATGTGTGTAATGCAGAATTCTAAGAGTAAAGTCAAGTACTTTGTGTTTTACTTCCTGTAAACTAGACCAGAGGTCACTGGAACTTTACCTGAAGGACTTTCTTTCAAAAAAAAAAAAAAAAAGATACTAGGACTTAGCAGCTTCCAGGCAGTCAATGAAAAAAATAAATATAAAAAAAGACAGAGTGACATAAGAAGACTATTGTGAAACCCCTCTTCCATCACTAGTCCTTAGTTTTTCCAACCTGATTGTAGTTGTTTAATGACCATAGTTAAATGAGTAATGTGTATTGGTTAGCCTGTAAGATTAAAAAAGTTACACATAAAATGTACACCTGAGTAATTTTTATTAGTTTCTGAACCTAGCATGAGCAATTAGATTTTGTGCACTGTGCTCCCTCAGCAAAAAGAACTTGGTAGTATTATAAAAGGTCATTGTACGATGCTCTGACAAGCAAGCACAAGAAGTTGTAAATAAAATGAAATAATACATTTATTGGGATCATCCAGTTTTACTTTATGAGGAAGCTGTTTGTTGTAAAGTAACCCTATGTACCCTCTCCCTCTGTTTTCTTCAAGTCACATAGCTATGACATCTAGCAGAGGATCAGTCCCTCTGTATCCTATAACATTAACCCTGACCTACACAGATCAACATTGGATCAGTTCATTCTGTGCAATAAAAGAAATGAAACAATATTTCCTTTTGCCAGTATTTCAAGAACTACATGAAATCATTCTATTTTCAGCAAATATTAAGATGAGGCTTTTTGTGAGGCCTGTCTTCCAAAGACCCATAGTGCTATAAAGTCATTATCTTTGTAAAGTTAGTCACTATTTCGGTGTGAACAAGGGCATGGCAATCTGCTCCTAAATTAAAAAATTAAAGCCAAATTGCATTTGTTCTGTACTCCCTGTGAACTACTGCTATAATCTCTAATAGACAATGATTGCATTGTATGAATCCACGGGCATATTAATTTCATTTACAGCATGTCTGGGTTTGTTAAACATCAAAGATGGTAATTTATAAATGACATTAGCAATAATTCTGCCCTCTTTCAGAGCCGTTCCTGTTGCCCACGTGGCCCAGGCTCCGCCAGCCGCTGCCTACTGGCACAGGGTGATGCCCGAGCGCTTCCTTGCAGGGACACGGAGGTTCCTCTTCCCTGAGAGCAAGGGGACACGGCACTCCATGCATATGTGGGGCGAGGCGAAGGGCTGCCTTCCTTCCCTGGGTGAGGAGACTCTCATGCTGCATTTCAGATTGACCCATAATACACAAATAATACACAAATTTGCACGCAAATGCTTCATTGCGATCAGCATTGCTGCTTTCATGCTATGGGAGCCACTCATGCCACTAGAGATGGACTGTCGCAGTGTCCAGGACTATCTCCTCGTGGTGCCAGAGCGACAGCAGCCACAACTGGTGATAGCATCCAAACTCACCCCAGCAACTGGGAAACTGGAACACCCTTCGCTCCTCCCTCGCCCTGTTTGGGGCATCAGAAATAGCAGTGCACGGGCGCTGTTTCCTGCCTGTGTTCTGTGTGTGCCTCCTGTCTTTCACACACTTTATGCTGGTGGTGCATCAGCCTCAATCCATCGTCCGCCTCTACTTACTTACCTGTGAGGGAGCTCCCAGTCCCACATCTGGGAATATAATCTGAAACTGGTCAAGATGCAAGTCTATTTTCTATCTGTATCTGTTTGTTAGGTAATTTTTTTCTTTTTTTTTTTTTTTTAAACTAGCACAAATTTTCACAAGGAGCCAAAATGAGACAGCCCTTAGAGTCTGGGAAGGTAACAGCCCCTCAGAGTATCCAAGTAGAAGGTGTGGAAAGCCTTGTCAGGTAAATCCACGCCAAGATAACGTCTTGCAAGTGTCCCACTCACGTGTAAGTAGCACCGGAGATGAGCCTTGCTCTCGAGATAAGCCTCACATCCCATCAGCATGCAGATGCACTCCTAAAATTGCCTACACCCACAGAGAACTGACTCTGCCTTGGAAATTTCCCCTTCCAGAACCAAAGACTTTGGACTCAGGAGATAAATTGCCGACATGGAGTGCTTCAGCTCCTGACTTGATTGAAGGTTTTATCATATTTGAAAGGCATTACAGCTAGTGTGAACCTTCATATCGGGTATCAGAGTTCTCTGCTCCAAATACTTTCATGTGACTGGCTTCGGTTAAAGAAGGCCCTTTTTCTGAATTTAATTAGGTAGAAACACAATTTAAGAGCAGATACCACCCCTTCCCATACCCAGGAAGATGGCCTGAAGCATTGCTCCGTGCCCAAGAGCCTCTCCAGTGCAGCTTTCTGGCTGAGAAAACAATGTGCTACATCCAGGAAAAATATGCAGGACAAATCTCTGCCTAGAAACTGTCAAACAGATATCACTATAAATGGTACTGATTTAAAAACAAAGTGCCTTAATTTGATTATGTGTGTTTTCCTTGGTTAGTGTAAGACTAGTTGGGGGTGAGGGGAGGGAGGCTGAGGACCGTTTTTCCTATGGGGCTGCCCTGGAAGAGGGAGGCCATGGAGCCCGTCATATGCCGCGGGGCCACGGTGTTTCCCTCGTCCCCTCTTTGTGGCCGGAGACTTTCTCTCCCCACATGCACAATACCCGCAGATGAGTCAGTGACATTTCGCTTACAGCAATAAATTCTGGGTTAGGGAAGGTTATGACTGGGGCTGGGAAAACCATCTGAGCGGAAGGCTTTGTTCAGCAATTTTCTTTCTTTTCCTTAGCTCCTTTCTTTCTCTGCGGATTTCTGCAGGCAGATGGGATTTTTTCCAAGCGCGTTTGTTACTCACGAAGCTCCCCGCTGCTCCCCGCAGGCCTGAGCGCTGCTTTATGGGCAAAATTCCTCCCTGATCCTTTTGGCGCGTGAAGGGAGGCTGCCTTCCTACCACAAACCTGCAGGAAGACGCTGCCTTGCCTCTATCCTCCGCCGAGCCCCTGCTCCACGCGGCTGCTACGTGCGTGCTGAGGAGGTAGGTGAAGCACGAACTTTACTGCAAGGGTAATCTTTGCTTCTAATCTTTCTGCAGAATGCAAAAGGGAGGAATACTCCTTGCAGCAGTGCAACTTTGCAGAAAGGGCACTAAGTGTGGAAGTGCACGCAGAAGGAAAATAAGTGCTTTCGTTTGGCATTTTCGAGGAACACGTGCACTTTATGTTACTCCATTAAAATTTATCCCCTTCCGCTGTTTGCCAGCAGTTCTTGGTCTGCAAGTGCTGCTGAGCAGCTGGTTAAGAGTCTTGCTGGTCAGACTTGCTTGGTTTTGCTCAGCCATGAGGCACATTCTTTATGCTTTCCTCATATACGCTCCAAAATTCACGTACAAGTTGCAGTTTCAGCAGGCATTCCTGTCAGTAATTGTGTCCACAACATTGATTATGGAAAGGAAACATAAGGGGACACAGATAAATGTAATGTACTTAAAAATCAAAGGAATGACTACAGGACTGGCCATGGACTGATTGAAGCTCTTTTTTTTTTTTTTACATCATTTTGCCACTTAAATGAACAACTTACTTATCAGAGAACTTTAGGACTTCAGTGAAACAGAACTTCTCTTGCTCATCCCCTTTCCAAGAGCTCCTGGTCCTTTCTTCCCCTCCTTTCAGGACCTGACCACAAGGAAAGTGCATCAGGGAGGGCTCAAGGTCTCACATGGAAGCTGTATAAACTGCATTACTGCACTTGGCCCCAGCTAGCGAGTCCTGCTGAGCCCCACTCATGCTGCCATCATTTAGTCCAAAAGCAAGTG
The DNA here is from genome assembly GCA_013389825.1 of Crypturellus undulatus. NCBI lineage: Eukaryota > Metazoa > Chordata > Aves > Tinamiformes > Tinamidae > Crypturellus > Crypturellus undulatus. The sequence continues at coordinate 237,973 of VWPW01022554.1, forward strand.
AAGAAAGCTCTGACTGATTGAGAAACGTGTAACATGTATCTGGAGAAGTCAAGCTGGGACCCAGAGCTGCGCTTTCCGGAGAAAAGAGCCTGCTTTTCTTTTTCTACTGCTGTTGGTGCACCTCAGAGGAGGTAGAGCTGGAGATAAAGTGCATCAGTCCCTTAGAGTCACAGCAAGATTCATGTGGTGACATTCTGACTCAAATGTGCTGAGAAGGAGGGAGGACAGAACTCCACTACCATGCTGAGCATCCTGTTAAATAAGGGTTGTGCAACCAACCTGTTTAGGGTGACAGATACTAGGCTCCTAGGAGCTAAATCAAGCAACTGGAGATAACAGCGCAAAGAAATGTATGGCTGGAAGGACAACCACCAAATACTTTTGGCTCTTTTCCCTGGCACTTTGTTCCCTCTGCAAAATACCGACTATGTTTGCAACACAAAAGGAGACTAGAAATGAAAAAAAAGTGGATAGGCTATAGTTATGCCCTGTTTTCCTTCCCCAACAGGGGAGTATTGCATAACAGGATTCCGTTCAAGTGTCAATTTTACTCTTAAAATAGTTATTATTTATACTGTATAAGAACCAAGAGCTAAGTTTTGGGCCTAACATACATCTTTAAAATAAACTTTGAGTGATGTTTTTAAAACTTCTTAACAAAAATATTTTAAAAAGTGATATGAAAAAATCCCATCTAATGTGCAGTTTGGATAAAACAGATGTATGCGAACCCAGGGACTCTTGGGTACAGTCATCTATCCCTTACACTTTGATACACTGCCCACAAAACTAGAAATAAAGAAAGGTATATTTTGAGGACAGTAACCAGATTCTGATATCAGGCATAGTTTAGCACTGTTAAATTTCAGTGCTATTTGGAGGCAGAGTGAAATCCATTAGGAGGCTGATGATCTCTTTTTAAATGCCATATCCATGACCTGATGTTAATATAGGATCCATAACAGGAAATTATCATGCAAAAACCATCCACATATCTGGGTGTGTCTATATCAAAACAAGGTCACTATGTTTTAAGAAACCTAAAAGTTCTGAAAGACAAGAGGTCTTGTTTCTTTTTCCTTTTCTTTTCTTTTTCTTTCTTTCTCCTATTTGAGCAGGGAATATTATTAAAAAAGCATCTCTCAAAGTGATTTCAATACTTTCTACAATCCTTACAAAGGGTATATAAACCTGAGAAAAATGCTGGGGAAGCGGACAAAGAACGTCTGAATGACTGTTGCTATTAATTGGCAGGTTGTATAGCACTGGCAATGTGCTTTATTCTGTGCAAGACAAAAGATTTAAATAGTCCTTTCTCCAAATACCTTACCCGTATAAAAGGCAAGATGTTGGATCTAATTCAGTTTTCATTCATTCTATCTCAGTTGAAACAACTTTCGGAAATTTAGTGTGAGAACGGTTTTCAAAAATAAGTTAGGAGTTAAAGGATTGATGGTAGAGAAGGCAGAATCCATGGGAAAAAAAGATCAGGTGACCACAGTATTCTCTGGTCTCTTCTATTTCTATGCCTCAGAAAATGTCTCTCTCTTTTTTTTTTTTTTTTTGACTTCTGAGTGAAAATGGAATCCCCCTGTATTATTCGTTTTATTTTCATTGGGTCACTGTTCCCTAGAAACTATCCCAGCAAAATAAACAAGTACCAGGAGTGGCAGCTTTGATTTTGGTGCGGGTCTGTGTGAAGCATTCGCGCAAAGGCAGGAGGGTGGGATTCTATGATAACCATATGTGAGGCTGTGCGTATGTCACATAGACAGATGACCATGAACAGGAAAATGCAATCAATCATGCTGGTGCTTTCTTCTTGGCCCTCTTCTCGTGTGCCTGCACCAGAAAACCATTGATATACACACATGTGTAAACAAAAGATGGCATATTTCTTTTGCTTTGGTATTTTTTTCTGCTCCTTTTATAGTGTAAAGGATAAAAGTTGCTTCTCACTGTTTTAAGTGGCACCAATCCACTTGCTAAGTGGAAAATTGCAAGGCGAAAGGTTGAAATTTAAAATCCCAATAAGGAAAATAGATTATTGCTGAGAAAACAAAGTTCTGATATCCAGGTTTTACAAGAAGCATTTTTTTCTTAAATAATTTGCTTAATAAAACAAGAGGCTAATAGCAGAGCCTTAAATCAAGGCTAATTTAGGCACAGCTTGTGCAAACTTCCTTGTAAAGCTTTGCCAAAGTGTTTTATTCTTCACCTGTATCACTCTGCTAAACTGCATTAAACAAAAGCTATTGACTTATATCCTAAAATAGCTACTAAAATACAGTGATCCTGAATCTAGTTTACTTGGCAAGATACAGAAATGACTTCTCTTTCAGGCACTGGAAATACATGATTTTTGGATGTGGAAAGCCATTCAGTTTGTTGGCACAAGAGTATATGAATTCTGGAGATTTGGGAACGTCAGTGAAGAATTAGTGACAAAAGCAGAGAGCTTAAAGCATGACTGCTAAGTGACTTAAATGAAACCACCTGAAAACAGACTGTTGACTACGACAGGTCACCTTAACCCAGCAAAGAAACCAGGTTCTTCCCAGAGACCTACAGAAAAGAAGGCTGTGGGTTGTCCTGAGAGACCACTTTCCTTGACAGCTTCTTTAGCGGTGCCTGTGGCCACTGGGCCCTGGGGCACAGGTTGTGCATAATTGTGTGCAATTCGGGTATCTGGCCATGAGCTTTGGTCCTCTATGTGTGTACCAGGCAAGAACATCACAGGGCCACCAGGAAAGGAGTTTTTTGTGTGTTTTGCCATCCCATACTACACTCAGTAGCACCATCTTGGCTGATCGATGCATGTGCCCACAGCATTAATGCCTTTCCTTGCTTGGCCATTTAGCTAGATATTCATAACATAATTCATTGCGTAAAGGCAGGCTCTGAGTGTAGACTGCAGCTTCTGCATCATCTGGTGACTTCTTAACTGCAACCATCCTGCACAGCACAAGACCCCCAAGTGAAGAGGTGGCTAATAAGCTGCAGAGAGATCCTGGGCTGGTAAGGATGTAACACTAACTTTCTGCTGTCTTCGCTAGTTAGCATGATATGTAAATGAGGAACATATGATATGATTTGAAGCCCTTGCTGTCAGTAGGAGACCTATCCCAGCGTCAGTGCTCTGGAGCAGATGGTTTTCCTACTTAATATGCTCTTTGTTTGGGAGCAACGGTGAAGTCCCGGTTTACAGCTTGTCTAAAGCAGCATGTTTCAGGTGATGGCAAATACGTGAGGTTTGAGTGGAACCTGCTCCTTTAACCCAGGAGCCAAACCTCGACTTCAGCCCCACTAAGAATCTTCAGTTGTTGGAGATGAATATTAAAGTGTATCTCAAACCCATAAGAAGGCCCTAAACTTACTGAATTGTACCACAGCTGGAGCCATAGAAGCTCTTTGAAATTTAAGGCAGGAATTTCAAAATTTCAAACAACATTGCCTTAACTTAGATTTACATGTTAGACTGAGCCACCTGCACTAGGGTCCTGCTTTTTTAATGCCACTCAGTGTTTATCAGTTCCCAATGATTTCGCTGAAGACTGGTCAACATTTTAGAAAAACGGACTAGTAATAAAGTGCTGACTATGAGTTATGGACACTTATTTTAGATTTCAAACTACTGACAAGATATCAAGGTACTATTTAGGCTTATGCTGTATGGTTCAACTCCTTGCAACGAGAGCAATTAATTACTCAGGTAACAAAGTCGGAAAAGCTCTTAAAATCTCTTGCTCACTTCCCACTTGAAGTTTTCACATCCAGTCTGTTTATCTATGTGCACAGTCTTCTTGCTTTTCTGTACCACAAGCACTTTGGTGAATGGCTTTTCTTACCAAAATTAACCAAACGCAGCCTTCAGTCTTCCTTGAAGGGAATGGATTGGATTTCAACCTGAAGGAGCAAATTTTAAGCAAATTTCAATTTTTTTAGACACATACTGCAACAAACATCTTCCAGGAAGTTTTAGAGAAAGAATTCTTAGTAGGAATACTTTCATAGTGCAATTAAAAAAAAAGAGAGAGAAATTTACAGTATAGGAAGAGGAAAGCTGTTTGTATTTTTTATACAATTTTTTTCATTTCAGATTCATTTCATTCAGGTATACTCCTGAGGTGTAATAATAGCATATGCATGGATTCTCACATTTTTTCAATGTGCTGTAAAAACATCTGCTAGTACTCATCATGCTCCTCTGTGGTTTCTTGTCCCCATTTTACAAGTTGAAGAAATTAGACAGCCAGGTTAAAGGGCTTGCCCAAGACCACACAGGGAATCAGATGACAGAGTGGGTATTAGAATCATAATTTCCTGGCTCCTATTTCCAATTACTTTGACTCTTTATGCCAACGAAAAGGTTTTTTTTCTAATGCAACACCTTGGTTATTTGACTTTGCTCTTTCTCTCTCACTCTTTCTCTTGCTCCATCTCACCTAAAATCTAACTGAAAAAAAATCCTCTCCTTCAGCATGCAATTGTGTATTTAATCATTGGTGCCAAACAGATCAAATAAATTTTGTCACTAGTCCAAAAAGAGCAAGGCAAGTTTATTTAGCTGATGTGATGGCATATTAAAACCTCCCAGAGTCTTGGCATGAAGGTGACTTCTTGAGCACTGGTTAAACGATACTCAGGCAATGCAACACAACTTCCCAGGTGGGACAGGTGCAAACCTGACAAAAACCATAGTATCCCACTGTGGATGACACCCAAAACACCCACCTTGATCCCTCATTTTTATTCACTTTTTTTTTTCCTGTAGCTCTGTATGGGGTAGGAAAGCAGGGAAACATGCCCCCCTGAAATAATTCCCCAAAGATAGATATTTCTTTACAGTCCTCCTTTTTGCCATGGGGAAACATGCCTTTCATGCATTAAGCCATGTGCCATACAGGCTGGAGAGATCTGATATTAATATGACCTTGGGATGCTTGCTGTCTTTTTTTATAGATGCCCTTCAGTGTGTTCTTGGTGGAGTAGTCAACAGTGCTGCCTTATTCTCGTCTAACTATGCCCACCTGCCTCCTGGTCACATCAGAGCACCCTTGTGAAAGGGTGAGCAGGTCCCCAAGCTGGGACACGAACTACGAGGCACTTGGGGATCTCGTGCTGGTGCTGTTGTTACAGCAGCTCTTCAGCTGGCTCTTACGGGGGTGTCCCCACGGATGTTTCCTTTCTGCATCCCCCAGACGTAAACGGGACCCAGCGCCATGGAGGATCTAAACACAGGGGGAGTCAGTGCTGCCTGCCACGGCACAAGCCGTTTCCCCTAATGAAAACAGCGTGGCTGGTAGAGGAACACCTCTGTGGAGGCTGCGGAGCTGAAGCCTCGTGCACTAGATTAAACATATTGTACAATTACAACAGGATCTGGAAGGCTTTGCTTGAATTATCTGTCAGTTAAGCACATTAGCCTATTCTTAAGCTTCCTTAAGCCCCTGTTACTGTTCTTCATCCGAATTACAAGCAGCTTTGAATTAGCTGACTGGCGAACATGGCATCCTTTCTTGTCTGCTTCCGTAGCTGTTCTTGCATGAAAATAGGTTTGTTAGAATGCAAAACTGATGACAGCTTCATCATCTCTGACCATGAAGCAGGAGTGCTTCCTTTCCATTAAATGCATAAATGCAGGATCAGTGATTTTGAGCTTCAATCTTCCCACCAAATGATTTTTGTAAATAGTTTACAGACATTCTGAAGTGCCGCAAGTGCAGGGTAAGGGTAAAATCACCACCTGTACTTTTTTAAAGCTTAACATCACCTGATCTTCCAGATTGTTAAGTGGCATAAATGAAAATGCTTCCCAAAAAGCTATCATGTAAGCTTGACACAATTTTTCTGCAACCCGCTGTTGCTCGTGTTCCTGTGACATGAGGTTTAATGCAGGGTCCCCTATCTGGCCTTGGTCATGCGAGGCAGTGGCTGGTGTGATTTCCCATATGAGGACTTTTCCTTCCCCACATCCCCAGAGTTACCTGAGGGCTGCTTCTCTGCCCAGAAACACTTGTTCAAGCTCTGCGTGTAGAGCAAGCCGAATCGCCTTTCAGACTGGAGCAAAAGCCTCAGGACATGTTTTTCTGGGCTAACTATAATGGCCGTGGCTACCTCCTGAGGGCATAGGAGGCATTTTCGTCCTATGGGAGACTGTTCGGGCAAGTTCAGGTAATACCAAATAACCCAATGATACTGTTCAGCCGTGATATCTAAGTGCAATTCGATACAGATGTACAATGAGGACAGTGGAAACTATGTAAGCAGTGTATGGATCTGTGCTTGCCAATGTGCTAGCCCGCACAGCACATACACACACACTGCTGCTGCTGGCAAGGTGCTTATCAAATGACGGAAATAGTAAATTACATGGACCCGTAATAGAAATTCTTCACCGTCACATCCAGACCAGCAAAAAACTTCCTGTTCTTTAGTAACAAAATTGAAGAAAATATACTCAGTGTACTAGAGTGGATTGGCTCAGCAATCAGCAGAGAATTTCAGGTTTATAGCTAAGTAAACAAATATTAACTACTCTTTTCTTGTTCCAGGTGGTATTGCATGTGTCTTGTTCTTCATAATCATCAATACAAATGCTAACTGAATATCATAGAATCATAGAATCATAGAATGCCTAAGGTTGGAAGGGACCTCTAGAGGTCATCTAGTCCACCCCCCCTGCACACGCAGGGCCACCTAGAGCACGTGGCACAGGGCTGCATCCAAGCGGGTCTTGAAGATCTCCAGAGAAGGAGACTCCACAACCTCTCTGGGCAGCCTGTTCCAGTGCTCTGTCACCCTCACCGTCAAGAAGTTCTTCCTTAAGTTCCCGTGGAACTTTTTATGCTTCAATTTGTGGCCATTTCCTCTGGTTCTGTCAGTGACCACCAGTGAAAAGAGGCCAGCCCCATCTTCCTCATTGCCTCCCTTGAGGCACTTATAGACACAGATCAGGTCCCCTCTCAGCCTTCTCTTCTCCAGGCTGAACAAGCCCAGCTCCCTCCGCCTCTCCTCATAGGGCAGATGTTCCAGGCCCCTGATCATCCTCGTGGCCCTGCGCTGGACTCTCTCCAGCAGCTCCACATCCCTCTTGTACTGGGGGGCCCAGAACTGGACACAGTACTCCAGATGTGGCCTTACCAGGGCTGAGTAGAGGGGTAAGATCACCTCCCTCGACCTGCTGGAGATGCTCCTCTTAATGCACCCCAGGACCCCATTGGCCTTCTTGGCCACGAGGGCACCCTGCTGCCTCATGGTCAACCTGTCGTCCGCCACGACGCCCAGGTCCTTCTCTGCAGAGCTGCTCTCCAGCAGGTCGGTCCCCAGCCTGTACTGGTGTCTGGGGTTATTTCTGCCCAGGTGCAGGACCGTGCACTTGGCCTTGTTGAATTTCATGAGGTTTTTGACCGCCCAGTTGTCTAGTCTGTCCAGGTCCCTCTGGATGGCAGCACAGCCCTCTGGAGTATCCACTACTCCTCCCAGCTTCGTATCATCTGCAAACTTGCTGAGGGAGCACTCTGTGCCTTCATCCAGATCGTTGATAAATAAATTGAACAGGACTGGACCGAGGACTGACCCCTGGGGCACTCCGCTCAACACAGGCCTCCAACTAGACTCTGCACCGCACAACAGCAAGTTGTTTGAGTTTCTAATCACACCTTTTAAAAGGAGTTGCTGATTGTAATGGTCTGTTTATAAAATAGTCTCGGGTTTTATATTTGCTGGAGGTGTATACAAGCAGCAGCAGAGATATCGCTTGCCTAGATGCCAGCTTTTCACAAAAGAAATGCTTCATAAATCACTTCTCCAAACTGTCAGTGCTGTTAGCAACTCCCCCTGGCTTTGTAGAGCTGAGGGGGTTATGTTAAGCATGGTGCTCCTCTGCAGCCATAGGATTCCTGTGTTCGTTTATTTTTCTTTCCTAATTACCTAGAGTGAGGGAAGTCTGGTCCAAGCTGTGGAACCTTTTTAAACACATCAGATGATCAAAAACCTGTGACAGGTCTCTTCAGGGGCCGACAACCAGTACACAGTAGCCTGCATCTCTGCTAGAGGCAGCTCAGCATCATTTATTTCTGCCAGAGCATCCTGACCATGAACATTCCTTGCTGACTCTAAAAAATAGTGTTTGTGGAAAAGGAACAGTGTGGGTGTCTAGACCCAATGTCATATAGCTTAATGCAGACATATAGTCTCTGCACACAAAAGTTTCCTGGTGTCAGATGGGAAGAACATGGGCCATAAATTCTTTATCCTTAGCTTTTAGCCACACAGATGGTTTTGATTACAGCAGATGTTGTGTGAAAATTAGCTTCAGCTTGTAGTCAAGCGGAGAAACTTTTCTAGGAAGGAGTTCAGAAGGTGAAGGCTATTTTTAAGCCAGCTATACTTAAAACAAAATCTTTGCAGCAAGGTGTTGTGGTTAACTCAAGGTGCAGATCTCACTCATAGAGGGGTAAGGGAAGTATTTAGCTTTGTGCAGGTTACCTGTAGGTGTGGCATTTCATATAACTTCTATTTAGTGCTTTAACTCGCTTCAACCCATTGCTGTGTCAGTCATCAAGTGGCAAGAAGAGTAAATGATGCTGAATATCAAGAAAGGAAATGAATTGAGACGAAACGTGCATCTTGCCCAGCTTGCCAAACCGGCCCATGTGGCAAGGGCACGGCGAGGGGCTGCCTTAGCCACAAGTCCTCTCTCAACAAAGCGTCTTTCAACAGCTCTTTATATTTACATAGGGACTGTTTGCCCTAGTAAACACTGTTCAGGAAACGATTCCAACTCTAGAAGGGAAACCTTTTATAAAACCAAATATGTCAGGGCCAGAGAAAAGAAGTTCAAAGTTGCTGTAGCCATGTGGCATCACCCGACTTTGATAAAACATCCCAACATCTGAGAAACAAAAAGGAGAGTTACTGTTTCGTTCTTCAGAGACTATCTCTTCATAGACTTCAAAGCTTCTCTTCCTGTTTGCTTATTTCTGTTTCTCCCAGATTCCTCCATAAAACACACATACAGAGCTATCTTCTGTTTAAGATTTAGTATATACAAAATTATGCAGGTTTATTTTTTTGCTTTTTGAAATTCCACAGTTAGCCAGTTCAAATTTACTGTACTTGAACATTTGCTTTCAATAAGAAAAAAATGTTGATTAAATCAGTGTCCTTGCCAAATCTAGTAAGTTTTTTCTGGCAAAACCTTTAATGGGTCCCATTTATTAATTCTTTCCCCCTACCTTACTTGTGTAACAAATTTCCAGATATTGTCAAGAAGAGCAATATTTGGCCTGTCGTGTGAGAAAATAAAACAACAAACGAGCACACTTCTTTTTGTAGTTCTGGATCTCATGGTCTCTTAACAGCTATGAAAGGTCCATTTGGTAAAGTATAAATTTGGAGCTAAGTGTTAAAGCACGTTATGGCTAGGTACAAGCATGTATGTGCTTATATATATGCATGCATATCATAATGTGTATGCCATAATCAAGAGGCCACTGACCCATGCAGTCTGTTATGTTTTGGCAGATTTTTACTCTTTTTTTCTTTCTTTACCTCCCCAGGGATTGTTCTTTAATGTAATTACGCTAAATTGATGTTCTCCTTGTGGCATTTTTGAAAAGTCATCATTTTTTAAACTTTCGTATATTATGCATCTGTATTTTTTGGCTTCCAATTAAAAAGATGTGTAATTGTGTTTTTAAAATATTATAAATAGATATATTAATTTTACTCTTAAAAATCAAAAAGATGCAAATAAATGTAATAATAACTGACTGCAGCCTTAGTCCAAACTCACATATTATAACTTAAAACATTAGTAGTTTGAGCAGATATATAATTAAAAGAGGTGCGCACAGAGGCGATTACTCATGCAAATGCCAGGGAAAATCTGCCGGTCTCGAGTGTTTGCCTTCAGTGCACGCCATTCCCAAAGGAGGCAGGAGGGGAGAGGCGGCCTCCTTCCTCCCTGGGAAGAGGTGGCTGGTGTTCCCGCTGCGCTGGTGGGCGACACGGGGCGCGCTGGCCCCGACAAGGAGGGCGCAGAGCGGAGCACGCCGCGCGCGATCCAGCGCAGCGCCGGGAAGGGCAGAGCGTTTCCCGACAGCCTCCACCTTGGCTCCCGCAGGACCACCCGCAGCACCGAGGAGGTGGTCAAGTTTCCACCACAGCTCTGTCCTTAACTTCCCCAGGTAGAGCCAACAGCAGTGTCAATTAGTTCCACTTCTGGTTTCTGTTTTTATGATATTTGTCTCTGTTAATGGAAACCGGACTTGCACTATCGATTTATTTCTCATTCTCTGGGCCACCAGCTGGTAACGATATGATTCTTGTTTACTGCTGACCTTGGCTGGATGTCGAAAAGTGACTTAGGCGTAAACGGTTCCATCTTCCATTCCCAGACCCTTGAGCCATTATTTCCTTCTTCCTTACCAAGCAACACACTGTTTTTAATAAAATATATTGCCATCATTTCAAATATTTATATGCTCGAAACATTTAAAAAATCTACTCACAGTAGTCTGGTTAGGCAAAAATAGCCCAAAGACAGCACCCACTGCCAACATTTTCTTTGGTTACTGCTACCGAAATTTCCCATTTCGTTCTATGAACTGAATTGCAAGATAATTGTTCCTTATTAATCGTGAACATTGCGCCATTAAGACTGCCAGGTAACAGTATAGCCAATATAACTCCTACTCACTTTATAAAGACAAACATTGCAGTCATCACTTACTTTGCGGCTAAGAGAGGGAAAAAATGAAGGCGCATACCAGAGGAACCTCAGACATCGTGCTCCTCAGCACTCGCTCCAAAACGAAGCTGGGTCAGAAATACCATCGGCTGCCCAATCTACCCCGTTACTGTAGATCTGGGTGTCCCGGCTGCACAACGGTGGGACGTCGCTGTGATGACGCTGGGTGTGATCGAGGGTACGTGGGACTCCTGTCTGCCGCCACGGGTCTTTTGTTTATCTAATGTTTGCTCAAAACTGCACGAGAGCTACTTGCTTCTGTGGAGCATGTAGTGACCGTGCTGTGGGCCACTTTGACTTTTTTTGGCCATGTTTCTCTTCAGAATTTTCCATTCCGTGGAAAATTGATTTTTGGAAAGTTCATTTTAACTGGTGGAAAAAACAAAACAAAACAAAAAAAAACCATAACATTGGAATTTCCCATGGGACAGAAACTTTAGGTTTTGAGAGGTTTAGGCAATATACAACGCTATGTGGTGCTTAAAGAGAAGGCTTTCCGGGGAACACTCTTCCAAGGTAGGAGTAGCTGGACTCTGACAGACTGTAGCTCATTTTTATGATACTGGTTTGCAAAGACAGACCAAGCTGAATTTTTTCCTTCCATGGATTTTCTCAAAAAGGAAATGAAAATATAATAAATACAATAATATTCAGTGGGATTGGCTTGTCGTTCTGAATTCAGCAGGCTGAGAGATCAATGAAGATGCTTCAGGTTCCCTTCTATGTAGCATACCATACAAAATTTCCAGCAGAATGAGTGACATCCCATTTAGCAAAACATACCACAAAGGCATATGCTGTCATCTGCTTAACCATGGCAAACGCATCTGCCTCAAAACAGGGCTCAAGGCTAGGCATCAGGAAACAGAAATGTCTTAATTGCACCAGGAAGAGCCTTTCCCCTATCTGCATGCATTTTCACACATTTCAGGTACTTGATCATTCTCAATCTAACGAGCTTTCTGCACTACATCACATTAATTAAAGGAAACACCTTTTTTCTCATTTATCTCATTATAAACTTTTATAAAGTGACCATCAGTGAATCACAGCTCATAGCTTGTGTGTAACTTGGCACATATTTCCTTTAAGTTTCAGTAAAAACTATTCACATACGTTAGCAGTATACACACAGACACGAATCACTATTAATCCCAGCTCAGGGGAAGAAGTTTATGGGGTCCCAGCTGTACAGGGCTTGATGCTAAGACTAAAGTTCTTGTTCGTTGTGGAGCCACCTGCAAGTTCCCTCACCCAGAGGGCTGCTTTTGCTCATCAAGGCAATAAAATAAACTCTTGTTCTAGTTGGTGTGAGCAGTTTGAGAATCCCAATCCCGATGACGTAATGGGTTGCAATGCACAGAAAATGAGACTGTCTTCAGCTCATCCATAATGAGGGGGCTGTCTTCAGCTCATCCATAATGCGGGTTGTGAGCTCGTGCCTGCTGACTCCGTGCGTGGACCAGGAGGCAGAGTGAGCACCTGAGACAAGAAGGATATTGGGCTGCCGTGGCCTCGCAACAGCAGTGATGCTGTTTGCACTAACATATAGAGCTGCATTTTTAACTGACAGTGGCTTAACTGGAAAAGAATTCAGGCTGTCTGCCCCCAAAACGCAAGGATCTGTGGTTGGAGATAAAGGAGCTAGCGGCACGGTTCAGTCATGCCACGTGCACCAGGGGCCCCAGAGGACGGTTCGCAGCCGTCTTGGCACACAGTGCAGAGCCCAGCTCGCACAAGCAGCCTTTATTCCTCAAACCCTCCTTGGGATGATGGCATGAAGGCTTGGAAACGGTCACTTGCCTGCCGTTACTTTTCTCCTCACTCAGCCCTGAGTGGCCCCTTAACGCTTCTCTAGTAGCTCAAAACACTGTAAAAACTTCTCCAAAAAAGGCAACTGGGCTTAAAGGGAGTCAGCTTCTACATTCAGATTTCAAGCCAGCAGGTACCTTGTGCACAGTAAATGTATTCTCTGTAGACTGAAGCATAAGGCTGCTTGCTTTGCTTGCATAGGCAAGTGACTTTGTTAATACTACTGGTAAAGTGTGATCCACAACCTGTCTTAAAGCACATTTAATAATATGCCAGATAATGAAAAAGCAACCATTATATAAAACATCCATCTTGCTGGAACTGCAGGAACACTTCCACTAGGCTTTAATAGTGTTCTGTGGGACAATAATCTCCCAGCTGCCTTTTTGAAGTGAAGAGAGGAAGAGGGAGGAAAAGAAAGGGAGGAAGAGAGAGGGAGGACAAGAGAAGAAAGAAACATACATAAGGAAATGAAGGAATGGTCATAAACTGACCCAGACACTTGTTAAATCTGCCTTAGAAAAGATGTTCCCTACTCCATATCCTGGGTACATTACCAGTGCAGAAACCAAGTAGGGAGCTTGCTCTTCCCTTCCTATGGATGGAGCAATCTGAAGTTCAGAAATTGCCTTCCTAGGAGCAAGGCAGCTGAGTGTTGGCCCTCTGCAATCCTCACAAACACTGCCAAAGGAACTGGTGTGGCCTCAGAGGGAAAATAAGTTGCTCACGGAGAAAAAGGCCCCGTCACAATTATTGTGTGTGCAGGATACAGAAATCTGGGGAGCTTTGTAGCGCGCAGTCCCCGCGGGGCAGGGCTGCTCCTCGTGGGGACGTGCCTACAAAGCACCGTTGTGCCCTAAGTGATTAAGCAGGAACATGGCTGAACTTCTGCTGAAACAGGCCATGTGTGTAAAGGTATTAACTTCAGTTTGTTTGGAAAGATTCTGGAGCACAAGGGTAAGGTTTTTTAAAATATAGGCCATATATAAATATTTATATGGAGCTATGTAAGCTCCGTGGAGTGGTATTATAAAAGCCTTTTCTCAGTGGGTATTTGAAAATAAACCTACAGTTCATGTAGTTTGCAAACACCCATTATGTTAAACAGTTTTTTCTACACACCAACTCATTCAAAGACAGGCTATGAAAGAGAAGAGAGAGACTAGTTGTACAAGTATGCTATTCTAAAAGACAATTCTTGATTAAATACGTAAAAAACATGATCAGAATCCAGCTTCCCTGCAAGCACAAAACCAGAAAATGGTTTTGTGCTTGCAGTAAATATTGTGCTGTTATTGCCATAGCTGTAGTAGAAGATTCCTCTTCATTCAATCCATTAAACCCAAGTCCACAGCCTTAATGGGTCTTGTCTTCTATCTGGGTCAGAGTGAGATGAATGATGAGCTGTCATTCAGTGGAATTCAGCAGAGTAACAACATTTCTACAGAGGCAGCAATGTTTGCAGAGAGAGAGAGCGCAAAATTTTCAGAAAAAATCAGCCCTGAAAAATCCCTGTAATTGTAGCCTTACGTCATTATTGTCAAAGTAACATTTGTTTAGATGAATCATACTACACATACTCACAAAGAAGAGTACTCAGGCGGAGAATGATGTAAGATGACTTCAAACACCTATGCACAGATTGTTCTCCCTTATATTCTAGGGTGTTTTAGAGTAATTGCTAGAAAACCTTAGCACTTAAATCTTTATCAAGTCTTGTGGTTCTTTTCCAGTCACAGAGACAGCAGTGAGAAGACAGATGAAGAGGAGTGGGGAATGAGGAGTGAGCCCTGAATGCTATGCAGATATGAATGTTGACAACTGATGTAGCCAGCCTCTTCACTAAGGAATCAATGTATCCTGCATGGATTTTGGTGGAGAAAGTCACTTAGCACTAGTTTGATTTAGCTATGATGATGCTGAGATAATCAGAGGATTTTGCAAGATTTGTCATGACGTAAAATATTGCCAAAAGTGATCTTATCAGGAAAATTACCTTGCTAGCATTTCCCACTGTGGCTGATGAGAAATGCTTGTCAAACCATCCATTGCTTAAGAGGGCTTCTGTCTCTCAGCCTCTCCATTAGTCCAAGACAAAGTAAGCCCCTATATAATCATGTTCAGGATCATATCAGAAAGTAGAGTATATATATGGCAATGTTATTCTTACATAGCAAAACTCAGCAAAGTGTGCAATTAATGTATAAATACCAACTAAAATGCACTCAGATTAAGGACCCATTTGAAAGTCACTGTAGTCAGATAATGCACTGCTTGGCAATAGGCTGGAAAATGGTATTTGCATTCACTGACTGTCAACAGTTTCTGACAGTTACTGTCCTGTTTTTTCCTGTTCTTGGTCACAACATTTCAGGAATAAGTGTGAAACAACAGACAATAACATTTTGCCCCTTAAAATAACACTTTTGTGTAAGTAATCATGCCTAATCAGACCTTGGCCCTAGAGGTTGGAAAACATGGAAGAGAAAATGTTTTTAGAGAAAAAGGCCTCCTGTAGTTAGGAGCAAAACCCCCCCAAACCTACTGGAAACAGTTCAGGTCAAAGAGCAAGCATGATTTCTCAGACCCCAGGGCCCACCCCACTGCTGCTGGCACAACAGGCCTACAAATGACCAAGTCACGTATGAGGCCCAGGTGTGGTTTGGGGGTTTGTGGTATCCCCCACCCTTTTCTGACTTGCCCCATGAGGACAGCTCTGCCAGGGAGCAGCCTCTGTTCTAGACCCACAAGCAGAGGCATTTGCTCACACATCCTCCAAGCCAGCAAGGACGGGGGGCTGCAGGTGTCGGGATGTGGCTGGTGACACCAAGAGGGGAGAGTCCCCAGGCAGGGTCACCCATCAGGCATCTGCCACCTCCTACAGCAGCTGAGTGCCCTCACAAGCAATAATCCACAGAATTAAGTGTTATTTCCTTTATATTTGTTCATTTTGAGATCTACTGATATGCCTAGAGCATGATTAGCATTTAGATTAAAAAGAAGAGAATAAGAAAAAAAGGGACGCATCTATCAATTAACAGTAATAGCTGAACTGGTCTCACATGCAATTCATTACAGAACTATAGTGTAAGTGCAGTCAAATAATTTAACATCTGAACACTAGATGCTAAAACAAAGTACAAGACTGAAGTGACTGGACTTATTTTCTTTGTGGGTAACATGACATTGCTTTAAGGCTTTGTATATGGTTTAATTTTATTCAAAATATAATACATAAGGCAAGATTTAATGCCTGGCTTACAAGAACTAATAAGCATCTAAAGAAAGGTATCCTAAAATGTTAATTCGAGCCTGTTTGAAAAGAAACGGCTTGTCTCTAGCCATCTGTTATGCACTGGAGTTAAACAGACTCAGAAGTGCTTTTTTCCTGGAAGACATCTGCACAAATATTGATTGTGTAATTTCATAAAATTCTGATTTAGTAATTTACCACTTGACGAGGTGATAGTACACAGTGTAGGTCCGAGTTCCCTGGTATTTCTACTGCAGCTAAAACAACATTGATGTGCATTTCTTTTGCCATTAGCATTATTGCAAAAGGAGACACAGGAATCAAATCCAGCATAACCTATTGGGAGAGTCTGTAAAATATTTTCCTATTAACATCAGAATAAAAAATAATGTGGTATTCCAGAAAATTGAATGGCACTTGCATTCCATAATCTTCATCAGATCAGCCTTCGTGGGTTTTGTTTCTCCTCTGCATGGTTGGAGGCTATGTTTATGTTAATTCTATTCAGTTTTATTTTAATTAGTTTAAAATTCTAGGGATTCAAGAACATCACTGTGTTTAAAAGACTGGGTTTCAGCAGCGGTCAGCAGTGGTTTTTTCATCCCCAAACTATTTTACAGTTGCAAACTTTAGTTGAGCATTTTATTTTTTCCCTTTTTCCTCCAGACACCGACCCTGTCAGGGTGATTCGTGCCTTCGTGACCCTGGCCCCATCACTGACTGCAGTGAGCGGCCCTGGAGGGTCCCTCAGGGCCTGCTCCGCGCTAGGGGCGATGCCGCCCTCGGGTCACACTGACCACAGCACAGTCACTGCCGTGCGCGTCTCGGCTCTCAGATCATTCCTGGGCCAGCAGAACGCTGCCGTGGCCTTGCTGCAGCTGATGAGCAGGGGCTGCAGTGAGTTCTCCTCACGGCTATGCTGTCCTGCACTACCCTGTTTAAAGCACAATTCTGTATCTTAGGCCATCTCATAGTAACCAAGTGTTCTAAGGATAGATTATTCCACTATGAAGCCACAGTATTTTCTAGTTTCATCCCTTGTTGCATCAAAGAAGCACCACCTTTCTGTGGGAATGTTAAAGATATTTTTAGTTCAAAACTTTTGTCACTTATTCTTGCTCAGTTTTCACAAGTCTTAACCCATAGGAAAGGGGATTTAATCTAGGAGTGAAACACAATTAGCAATACTTTTTTTTTTCCTCTCCACAGAATAGGGAGGAAAGAGTAAAATGTTAAATATCTTTTAGTAACACAAGTTAATGAGCAGGCTGGAAGTAAGAGCAGCTCAAGGAAGGAATTTTTCATAGTTTGAATGTGACATGGGTAGAGGAGGCAGGCTGGACCCTGAGCTCCCACCCAAGGGCTGCTGCAGCTTCAGTCAAACAGGAAAGCATCCCCTTGGCACCAACACCCCTGTCGCTCATCCCAACCTCATCACGGATGAGGAGGAGGAGAAGGGACCCATCACACGAACACCCGGCTCTGGCTCATGGTTCCACCTCGGAGTGGTAAGGTAGGGAAAGCTCAGGGTATGCCTAACTCTCTCCTTTGGCTACCCAAGGTGTTTGCCACCTACCCAGACCTCTCAAAACCACATTCCTAAGCCCAGACACATTAATTTTAGGTACTGGCACCTGGAATCCTCCTTGGCGTAGCTCGTAGCATGGCAATATGAGCCTCACATCTGAAATAGGCAATTCCAGTCCCGTCAGGACAGGGGCAGAGACGCATCCCTAGAAAGCATAGATGTACTTTGCAGTGTTGCTTCCCAGTGTGGCACCAGTGGTCCAAAATACAAAGAAAAGGCAGAATGTGGAAGGGATTAACCTTCCACAGAGCAGGAGAAGGCTTCTGGAGCCATCAGGAGCTCAGCTACTCCACAGCACGGAGTTTCCCCCAGGAGCGCAGCGCGCAGTGCTCTCCGGCAGTGCTGCTCGGAGGCAGCCGTGAGCCATCAGCAGTGTGCGAGGCGAGCAAGAGCCAGCAGCACCGGCTGCGGCCAGCGGGAAACCCCGCTGTGACAGGACCGGCTGCGCGATGCCTCCGGAGAGGCCGCGGTGCCGCTGGGAGCCCTGCAGCAGCACTGACAAAGATGGAGCGGAGCGGTTCGCAGGTCTGACAGCTATTGCTTCAAGCTGTCCGTACGCCAGACCTCACAGCGAGCCGCGGTGCATCTTCCTTGCAGAATGAGCCTCCCGCCCGCTCCCGGCATGGGCAGGAATTAGGGACGAGCATCGCTCGCTCACTAAGACACCCCGCGCTTTACTCAGGCCGGTTCACACGCTGCTGCCCCACCAGGCCTGGGGCCCCTTGGTCACACTGCCAGGGTGCAGCCTGCCTGCCCGCTCCCTTCCCGAGGGCCCTACACACCTGGAGACGTAAGCGTATACACATACACGCAGCACAGGTTGTTCATAAGGTGGCCTTGCAGCTTAAAGCTCCTAAACCATTCACAAAGAAAACCAAACTTGCATATGATGCAAGTCATATATCATTGCCTGGAATATCTT
Source organism: Crypturellus undulatus (assembly GCA_013389825.1). Taxonomy (NCBI): domain Eukaryota; kingdom Metazoa; phylum Chordata; class Aves; order Tinamiformes; family Tinamidae; genus Crypturellus; species Crypturellus undulatus. The sequence goes on from VWPW01022554.1 coordinate 256,304, forward strand.
TTTTTTTTTTTTTTTTCTTCTCTCCTCTATTTCATGAAAGCGGATTTTAAGAAAGTTTATTATGCTTATGTCACACTGTGGCTTTGTTTAATAGGGAGCAGAATGATGTGAGGGGCAAAATGGAAAGAAAAAAAATACCAAAATGTCCAAAGGATAAATTCAAATGAAGACTTGGGAAAACATTGTCATTTATGAATTATGCCAGCACTATATTCAAAGCACTATCCTAGCTGACTGAAAGAAATACAATCTGTTCTTTATGTAAACACAAGTAGGAACTGAAATCTGACCATATTTTACTATTTGCTTTATTTTGGAATTTCAGATCAACCAAATGTTATCTATTGAACAAAGCTCCTGTGTCAACTCCCATGCCCATGGATCTGAATGGCACTCCTTCAGAGTTAAAATAAAAAGGAAGAAAGAAAACATAACGGGGAACTTCTTTTGAGAAGAAATGAGCTGTTCTGAGGACACACATCTACCTATATTAAATTAACTGCTAACATAAATATAGGACTGCACAGTTCTTTGCTGAAACACAATGCCAGAGCCATTAAGGATCCCATTCATCAACCTGTTTCCTTCCCTCCCGCCCCGCCCAAGAAAAGCAAGACATTCTGGTCTTCTGGTCATCTGAAGCCATTAAATAGCAGGAATGGATAGAAGAGCTCCTGGGAACTCCTGTCCCAGAGACATGGCCACAGGAACATAAGGCATTGGGGCAAAACCCAAGACAGCTGGAGGCTGTTCTGCCTTGCGTGCAGCCAGTGCCCCCACTGCAGGGGCTGGAGGTGGTCACCAGCCCCTAGACCTTGTTTTTCTAATTAAGCACAATATGAAACACAGCTAAAAGCTTTACCTTCTAGGCCCTGCTTATCCCGGAGCCCAGGTTTTGCTGCCCTGTAGAAAGCCCACAGCAGTCACCAACACTTGCAGTGCCTCCAGGAAAGCCACCCCTTCAGCAGGTCTGTGCTGCCAGGCTGCATCTCTCCCTTCAATACCACAGTCAGCACCTCCTCATCCTGGAGGTACCCATCTCTGGTTAGATATCCAGCACACAAGAAACACTGAAGCAACCAAGTAGCAACTAAGGGCAGAGCTCTACTAAATCCCACAGCCACCTCTCAACAGGGAATGTGGACTAATTCACTATAATTCTCTTAATATGTTTAGTCTGAGTCACCTAATTTCAACCCCATAGACACCTGAGAAATCCCTCATCAGTGCTAATTGTGCACAGGCCACAACAGCATATGAGAAGCTGGGGTCGGGGCCCTGCAATGGTATAGCTGATCCAGGATGTATTTTTTAGGTTTTGAGGCCCATTCAAGTCATTGCTCAACCTTGCCCCCCTTGATGAGTTTGTCATCTCTTCCTGAGGATAGCTGATATTGGCTCCATGTCTTGTCACAGCTTTTGGGCAGGTCTGAGCTCCAGGAGCAGGAAATGTCCTCCTTTAGAGAGACATGAGTTAAGACAGATACAAGATACCACATCCCAGCCTAATTTATTTTGAAGTATATACATTCCTGAAAAAGGATATTAGATAGCAAAAGCAAAGAGAGCTTAATAGCTCACAGATGATGCACGTGCACTTCTCAGTCTCCAACAGGCACTGCACTCCTGCCCTTCACTCATTGCTCACCTCAAGCTTTGCTCCAGATGTGTAAAGTAAGGCCTATAGCCCCTTCCGCTCCCCGTCATGGCCTTGGTACTTCGCAAGATGAAATGAAACCCATCTGAAGTATCAGCAAAACATTTTTATTTCTAAGACTGATATCAGTTGACATCAGTTGAGCAAATACTCAAGTTAAAAGACATCAACTGTCCTTACCAACTAAAGGAACTTACTGCTGAATGGGCCCCTAAATACATCATTATTATTAGCATATCATTATGGCTGCATCACATAAAGCCAGACCTTATTTTGTGACCCTCTGTCACAGATACACAAAGTTGTCAACACCAATAATAAAATAATGTCTAAAATAATTCTACTTGAGGCCCTCAGATATATTTATATTTGATACCTGCTTACCTCCACTGAACTGTGTGAAGCCACTTCATTAATTCGAGTCATGCTGGAGATGTAACCCAGCCCAGCAAGTCTCTAGACACCCATGTAAATCCATCAGCCATCACATAGGTGAGTCGGGTTTTTGGGGCGTTCACTGTAGCCATCAGCGACCAACCACAAGTCTGGAAGCGAGCACGAGCAAAGTCAAACACAGAGCAACGACAACGGCGCACGAATAGCTAGTGGAGCCCTCCCTCAAGAACGGGACACACAAAGGTTCCCCTTCTTGGAAATCCACTCCAAAAACACCATTTTCCAGTGCACTAAGACTGCTGGTGATTTGCCATAACTCCAACGTATCAGGTTGGTGACAAAGGCTGCACACAAACCTCCCTTCCTCTCCCCAGACTCTACTCACAATCCCTAGCAGACCAATCCAACCAACATTAAAACACAACAAAACAAAACAAAGAAAAAGCCCTTCTCCTCTCTCAGCATACTGGCTCCAATAATGACTTTAATTCCCACTAACTTAGCAAATATATTCTATTCTGTGTCTACAAAGGTAATTAATATCTCAAAAATAACCCTCAAACGCACATCCCACTGACATTGACCAAGATGACAGAAGGCAGGAACCACTTTCAGATGAGCGCCATGACCCATGGAGACCTCCTGCCTCTTCCAGGGACTTTCCACCTGCCCTCAAAGTAGCAGCTACCAACAACACCAAAAACACTTCTTTAAAAAACTGTTCTGTCACACAAAGCTGATCAGAGTGCGTGGAAACTTCACCCAAGCAATGACTGCATATTTCGGCCAGAGCCACCTTGGCCCACTTGCAAATTGCTGCAAAACTCCTTAGTGTAGGTGCCTCAGAAATTAAAGAGCATTGAGGGGCTTCTGCATGCTGCCAAATGCAGCAACGGTGATAAACTTTTCAGAAATGCTTAGAAAAGTTGTAACCCTCCCAGCTCCAGCACACTCTTAAATGTTTGGCTTTGAATATTGAAAAAGGCATCCAGTGCTGGCAACCCTTGCTGCCAGTACAACTCCAAGGAAGAACTTAAAGTGAAATTCAAATATAAGTCACAGATACGCACAGATACGCACCTTTCCTTTTCATTTTATAAAATATTATTCCAGAGAGCACCTGCTGAAATGACAGTAATATTTTTTTTAACAACAGACATTTCAAAATTTCAGAAAACTGGACTTATGCTTGAGATGTTCAGTCATTAGTGAGGAAAGGATCTGTGCAGCAACATTTTGTAGTAGCTCTGTTTTTTTTTGGTGTCTGGATATAATTACTTTTATGGGAGGAATATACATGGTTCATAGGCTTTCAGCATCTTTGTAAGCCTCATTCATAGCCTATAAACAAATACAAATCTCACCAGCAGCTTCTGTGCCCTTTTCCAGCAGAAATCAGAGATCAATATTCCCATTTCTGTTATAGTTTGAGCCAAAAGTATGCTTTGAATGACGGAGACTTGTCATCCTTAGTGAGCATTAAATTAAACACTTAAAAAGACAAATTCCACTCTAAAAAAAGTGGACAGTGCATAAAGTTTTGTATTTGTACTGTTTCCTTTGATTCAATATTCAGTCTAGATATGAGCTGTTTTTAATGGGTGCACACAAATTAATACAGAGATTATAGGCTACATTTGCAGACAGCCTCCACCAAAATTGCTTCTAGCTGTAAAATTCATAGATCTGAATGCACAAGCCTAGGGAGGATGTCCCAGCAATCCAGAGGGTGAGCAGATGTGGGCTTGCAGGCAAACATTTTATGGGTTGAAGCTTAAAGCAGCTGTAGCTGAAAATTTGACCATGAAAAAACGATATCATCATCAACCTTGAAATGCACTAGTAAGAATTTGACATTACTATGCAGATCATTTTTCATCAAATTCCCCATTTTGCAAATATCTGACAGGCTTAAGAGAAATGTTAACTGTGATGCTAATCACAGTTTCCATTCATTCACTAAGTGCCTTTGTTCAGGTGATGTCTAAAACTGGATCGTTTCTTATGTCTTCAAGAGTGGATGGAACTTACTTGATGCCAGTAATAATAAACGGATGAGTCTGGTAGCTCATAAAAATAAAGTCGTGCCTGGAGAGAAATGGTGAAGCAGCCTGACAAATCTTCCAAACAGCAAAATGAACATCAAGTCGAGGGACTTGAGGGACTAGGTGTTCTGGATGCTAAAATGCTGACTTGTCATTTCATTTGACAATGACGTACAACCAAAACGTTTTCTTGAGACAGCAAGACAATAAAGAGAATTTTAGGCAGAATATTAGGAAAAATGTCCTAATGGCGAGATCTATTATATGTGGAATATCCACCCAAGGGAAATGGTAGAGGGAAGCCTAATTGTTTAATCTTTTAAAACTGGATTGGACAAAAAATACTGGAAAATATGCCGTGAATGAAGAACCATCTCCCACTGGCAGATGTCTGATTTCTGTAACCCTTTGAAAAGCCACCGCCAGTGTCATTTGGGAAGTGATGGATGGTTGCCGTTCCGATGCCAAGACTTCAAAACACCGTATCGCTACATCTGAGAGCTATTACGCACATCGTATTATGCACATTGGTGGCACTCTGCACTGGTCCTGGGCACGCAGATCTGGGAGGGAGCAGTCCCGCAGGCATCGTGGGGATTGCTCGTGCACGAAGATGCAGCACCCGTGCCCGAGAGCACTGCACCAACACAAGGGCTTTGCCTTCTACAGCCTGAAAAGCACCGGTCACCTCCACCACGTGCAGCAGGACAGCTCCCAGTTCAGAGCCTCTCAGTCAGAGTCTTCTGACATTTGCTTTGGCTTTTGCTTTTTGAAACCCACACCTTTGGGTTTGATTTATCTATTTATCTACCTATCTATTTATTTTTAAGTCGTAAGCTGAAGGACGTGTATACTCTTAATGCACCCAAAAGGCAGCACCAGATCAGGACACCTTTCCCAAAACAGTAATTAAAACTTAATGCTAGATGTAGTGTCTAAACAAGGTCAAAAATGCACAGCTACTGCTGCCCGTAAACGTGGAGCTCTTGTGGCCCCAGACAGGGAGATTTCCTGGCTAGCAAAGTCGTGGGCTCACTGGCAACGCCAGCAAGCTCGTGTGGTAGCGAAGGGGAAGCCAGAAGAGAGCAAAGAGCAGAGGGATAATGTGTTTTTTTGGTGAAAAATTTAGCAGTAGGTAGAAATGTTCAAATTGGGAAGAAATCAAAGGCTCTGGACAAGCCTTGGGTCCCTCTGTGATGGCACTGAACTGGACTAACCGGACAGCCAGGGCGAGGCAATGCTGGAAAAGCAGCAAGGGAAAAAGAAAGGAACGGAGCAAGTCCAGAAACCCTACCGCTCCATAAAAAGCAGCATGCTAAAAACTATGGCTCCCAATCACACTATTGCTTTTACAGACAATCTCCATAGCTCATGCAAGCCTGGCCCTGCCCGTTCCCCTGTGGAGAAAAAATAGGCAATGAGAAAGACAGACACATTTTATCCCACAGGTTTTGAGATTGACAGTCGGTGCTGGGACCCTGCTCGCTTCGAGTACGCTAGTTAGTGCTTTGCACCCTCTCTGCGACCCATCACTGTCACCCCAAATAGCGGCGCCGTCAGCCAGTGGAGACCGCCTTGGGGTTTCCACTGGCAAAAACGAAGGAAGCACAAAAATATTTTCAATCAGTGCTGGAACACACTCCACATTGCACAGCTGCAGCGAGAGCGCTACCCCCCGGAGACCCTCTAGAATTTGATTAAGGTATATGGAAACTTGACTCATATTTTACGAACATTCATTTTTATGATACATTTTTAAAGGGACAGGATGAATTTCTATTATGCAGAAGAACCCACCACTGCTGCTCTGACAGGAGCAGTATGCTCTGAAGACCAAGCAAGTCTTGACACCCCTTGGAAGGGCCTTGGGAAGTAACTCCAGAGCTGAGGAATCAGCTGCTGTGCAGGGGGTCTCTGCCCAGCTGCGACGACGGGGAGCCATCGTGAATCAAAGTGGAAACTCCAGGAATTTTATTTTCTGATTTTAGAAGAGGACATAACCAGGAGCAGGGGTTCAGATCCTGCTTTCTGGTTATTCTGATTGAGGAGCAATCCTCACTTCCTAGCTAAAGAGCACACAGTGCCACTTGCATCCAGCCATTGGCACCTTGCCTCTACCTTGGTGCGACGACAACTTGAGAGCACATTGTGCTATTGCAAAGCCCATTGCAAATACGACTTAGCCTAACTCTCCTCGCCCTCAAAACACTTTGGATCTTTCAAAGCAAATAATTTGGTCCATGACAAGCAGTGGGCGCTCGCACAGGGGGCTCTCCGAGATTTACACTTGCAGTAAAAGCTGCACAAACCCTGCTGCTCTCGGAGCAGTGGTGACTCTGTGGAAGACATATGTTGCTAAAACATCATTATCTCAGTAGGAACTCTCTCCATCTGTTTTTATGTAAATAATTTCAAGTGTGTGATTTATGTAATGGATTTTGTTTGAATTAGTTTTCACCAGCGAGATGAGGATAAAGATTTTCTTTTATATTACACAGCTGGTTTTACTTCTTCTTAGCACCCGATACTTTTATTATTTCTACACAAATTCCTCTACTGCAGCAGATTTATTACTTGCAGTAATGTTGCGTGGTGTGAATTTCTTATAGCTCATTCATTTGTCTTTCATGAGACCGGTCTAGAGTAGAGATACTGCGAAAACAAGGAAATCTGAATCTGGCAAATGTTAAAATACAGTTCCTGGGAGTCAGGACTGCTGCCTCCATCACAGTATCCAGCATTTTATACATATCACTCAGAGAATTAACTAACAAGCTATTACAAACAGAACAGCAGACCTGAATTATTTCATGCCTCGAAATCCCTTGGAGATGTTAGAAATGGTGAGGTTTCAGAGATGAAGACTATATTTTTATTACCTACTCAAACAAGAATCCCTAATCCCACAGGTGCCAATACGCACCATAAATAACAATAAAAGCTGCAGGAGCAGTTTTGGAAGATGCATTGATGCTGAACCCATCACTGTATGGGTCTAGCTGGAAAAAAATTTTGAGAGGTATCAAAAATTTTTAGGTGAAAACCAGAGATAGAAACCTTTAGGCAAAATCCCATTTTCCTGAGTTGCTTGCATCAGAGTAAGAGAGTATATGAAGAAGGAAATCATACACCTTGAAAACATTTTGTTTCAAAATGAAATCTTTCGGAGTTCTTCTTTTGAAATGCCATTATTTTTAGAAATATTATTTGATTGAAGTAATGAAAATAGAAACAATTGCAAAAGAAAACAAAATATTTTTGGCAAATGATATGTTTCACGCAGTCCAGCACCCATGCCTACACCACGATGACTCTTTGCTTGTCTGGCTAAGCAGCTCTTTGCACAGCTTGTCTGTGGAGGATGAAGGTTTACTGATGGAAATGGCATGGTTCGAGTTGCACATACTGATATCTGTGATACTAAGATTACTCAGCCAGAGGGTTACTAGTACAAGGTTTAATTTTCTGCTCCAGAGTCATTTTGGTTTGTATCAAAATTGCGATACTTGCAAATGAAGTGTGAGATTGGCAAGGCTGCCAGGGGGGATGTTAAGCATCACAGAGCCATGGCAGTAGATCGGCATCATCTAAAACGCACTTCAGAGATTAAATAATGAGTGGAAGCAATTTCTTGCTTGTCCTGCTCTCTTAACCACAGCAGATAAACCAGAGCAGGGAGGCAGACAAGCAGCGCAGGACGCAGGAACATCTCTTTGCTTCGTCCCCAGCCCTGTCTGCCTCGAGGATGGATTAAATGCAGAGGGGCTGATGCAGAGAGAGCAAAGCACTGAGCAGATGAGGAAATAGCCAGCTCAGAGAGGTTCTCACTGGCCACATACACAACCTCCCAAAGCAGATTTGATTCCTGCTCCAAGCAAGCTTCAACTCCATTCCTCTGATCCTAAAACCTCTTTGGGGGTTCAGGATACCTTCCATGGTTTGCAAACAGGCTTATTTGGTGCTGGTAGCGCTGGTGAGCCCAGCTGTCTCTGTTTGTGAATGTGTACATATTTTTGAAGATATATCCTAATGTTTTCTGGAAGCTCATCTCTTCGGGGCGTTCCTGGCCATACACTGGAGCAACCAGCATGCACCTCTCCTGTGGGACACTCATGGCAGATTGCCATGAAGATTTGGGCTTTCCCATGTCTCTGCTCTAAACCTTGGATTCAGACTCATGCCCAGTTTATATTTTTTAAAATTAGTCATAAAACACATATCCTGGTGAAGGACTGTTCAATGCCTGGCCACCCCAGCTGGAGGTATGTTGACAGTCTAGTGTTTACGGCTAAGTATTATGTTTATTGTGAGATAAGGTAAAAACCTATCTCCAAAAGCCCAAATCACTACAGCGCTAAGAGAAATGAGATTTTGCAGCTTGATCCCACCCCTCGAAACAACAAGGAACCAAGGTAGTGAATATCATGGAGTGCTCAGATTCATTTCCTTTGGGCTGCCATTAGACCATTACCTAGTCTTATTTAAATCCCTACTCTCTGTATGACATGGAAAGGTTGCAAAGCTTGGAATTGATACTACCTCTCAAAAGCCAAGGATTGAAATGCTCCAAGAAAAAAAAATAGTTTTTCCCATGTTACACATTACTCTCCAAGTTTAAGTGAATGAATTTTTAGCCCAATCTAGATACAGCAAAAGGGACAAAAGCAGAACCCAGTACAACACCAGGGAGAAAGGCTGGATGTAAAAATAATTTCTGGGCAATTACTATTATTTTATGCCTCAAAAAGTTTTGGTGGCTACACTGAATTTCTATGTAGGCATGTTAAAGTTGACTTGTGTTTTTAATGCTTCTTTGGAAAAAAAAAAAAGAGTGAGCAACTACTGATATAATTTATTCTGGTAAAGAAGAGTTGGTCCCTTCTTTAGTGAGAATGGGTTTAAGCATGCCATTTGCTTTTTTCCTATACTTACCCTCTAAATTTGAGTTCTTTGACATTAAATAAAGTACTGGAGACCAAGGGATTAATACATAGGCAGATTTGGCGAAAGAATTACTGCCCTCTTGCCACAAAGCTAGCATCAAGCTGTGTTGCAAATGAAACATGCGAAGTAGCATGACCCTGTTAACTTACAGGATGTGTTTCAGTATCTTACAGCTTTAGTTAGTGGGGAACATTTCTAATCTGAACTTCTATCAGCATAATAGTGGAGGAAAAAAAATATGCAGGACTTCCTGACATCTCCTTTGAGTTAGGAAAATAAATCTAAATAAATATATTTTTAAAGAATTCATTTAGTTCCTTCCTCGTGTTCTGTGCTCCCACAAGAATTTTGTGCTTACCTCAAGCTGTTGCCTCTTCCCACCAAGTTGTTCACAGACATTATATGTCTGCCTCCGTTTTGCAGACTGGCCATTAACAATTAACTGCTCATATTTGATAGCCAAATTCAGTCTGTCCTCACCACTTTATTCAGCGCTCTACGTGTCTCAGTGCCAGCCCTCCATGCGGCAGGGAGCTCGGTGCCCTTCAGGACAGGACCGCAGGGCTGCCGTCCGAGCCCGGGAGCCGCACGGGCTGGAGCACCATCTGCCGGCATCATCCCCCTGAGCGCATCCTTCCTCAAGCGGGGAATTTCAGCAGAAACAGCAGGGCATTGCAGCAAGATTTTTCCAAAACTCCAAATTTTTGCTTTCTGGGTACCACTGCCCTGACCTTGCCTGAGGCCTCCTCTGGGTGGAGGGGATGGATTTTTGCAAGGTTGATTGGCTGCCAGGGGAATTAAATATGTTTATTTTTTCTCAGCACGTTACTGTAACTATTCTCCCTGTAAAACATCCTTTCACTGTCTGTCTTGTTTAACTGTCAGAGGACATTCACATATGTTCCCTTTTCCCATATTCACTGCTGTAAGCACAATTTGTGTATGGATTTCTTGCCACATGCATTCCTCAGAGGACAGAGTGGCCCAGACAGCTGTGGAGAAATCCTGGCTTGCCTGAATGTCTCAAGAACTTGGAGTATCTACAAGTGCCAAGAGCAACGTTTTACATCGCCACATTTTATATTTAATAGTCACCCGCTAAAATACACAAAATCTAGAGAGAGTCCAGAGGAGGGATCAACAAAAGTAATCACATAGACATGACCTCTGAGGAACAGCTGGACAAGCTGAGGTTGCTCAGGAGGCTCTTGAGAAGAAAAGACCCAGAAAGGACACAACAACAACCCTCAGCTATGCAAAGGGCTGTGGTGCTTCAAGGGGAAGCAATAAATTGTTCTCCGCATCCATGGGAATAGTCCAAGATGTGGTGGGCTTAGCTTGCAGCTAAGAGGACTCCAATCAGACACTTTGGAGACCTCTCCAAGAAGACAGAGCGCGCAGTGCCGAGCTGCCTTGCCTGCAGAGGTTGTGGCCTTGCTGCAGCTAGGGACAAATAAGGCGGGTTTTTGTGAAGAACAACATCAGTATAACTGACCTGGCTCTAGTGCACAGGAAAGGATCTGGAAATCCTTTCCCAGCTCTGCAAGTCTCCCAAGTTTCCTGGGAGCAAACAGATGTATCCTGGTGTTACCCTCCTAGGAGGAAGGAAACCTCACCTCCCAGAGATGCCTGCAGAGGAGCACCGGGAGCCTCGTGAGGTTATTGAGCAGCTGAACACAGATTTTCAGAATTACAGGTTTAAATATAGGCTGAATTTTTCTCCTCCAAGCTCTCTTCTAGCCTCTTAAGTATTCTTTCCCCTCCACTTCAGAGTTTAGGTTTGCTTCTTCCCTGCCACTGTCTTGTTAACAATTTTAATGTTTTCTCTAAACACATTCAGTAGCTCCTAACATTTTAGGGAAGAATTACATCCTTACTCTTTGTTCTTGTGCATATCCTCCACCCTAAAAGCTAAATTTGGTTATAAAAAATCTGGAGCCATTGTGGAATTCAAAAAGCAGATGGAAAATTGGCCACGTTATAGTAGGCAATAAGGAGTCTTTGTGCAAAACTGAGAATTCCCGTAGTCAACAGCTATGTGTTAGGGGAGGAAAGAGAAAGCAAGGAAATCCTTAAAGAAAGATAAGGAATGGAAGGCAATACTAAGTTTCAAATATTTCCAAATCTCTGCTACCATCATGAGAGCACCTAACACAAATCATGTTATCATGCAAATGTTTTGAATTCAGTTACCCTCTTTTCACATATTTTATATTTTACTGGTTTATGTAGCCATAGTATTAACAGTAAAAAATATCTCTTCAGCGTAATACCTTCAGGGAAATTAAAGAAAGCTCCTTTATTATTTCATATAACCCCTGAGAATAGTATACGTGTTTCAAATAGATGCAGCGGATCAGGAATAGCCAACAGTGTGCATTGCCTCACGCGACATACAAACACACTAGTTCACATTTTCCACTTGTGTAAAGGGGCAGGCAATAGAAAAAAAAAAGACAAAAAAAAGAGGTACAGACAAGTGAGCTAGGAAAAAATCTTACTGCCAAGCAACACAGGCAGATACTTAGGCCTCTGCTAAATCACATCTTCCTAACCCTCTTTCTAGTTCCTGACATGTAACTGACACCAACTTACACTCTTGTCTGTTTGGGTCTAAGTCTGGAAGAAAAACGTGTATGTCAGCTCTGGATTTTACCCAGCATGCAGAACCCCATGTACCTCTCAGATGTCTCAAGCATGTCTCTGGCCAAGGATTAAGTATCGATCAGCATTTTAAAACACATTTGGTGGTAAGAACTCCAGGGAGAAAGGAAACAGTGCTGTGACCACAAGTTTTAAGAAGCGCCTTTTACTTGCAAATCTCCTAGTGAGGCGGACTGGCAGGAGGCACGCAGGTGATCCACTCGCATACAGCACATAATTTACTATACCGCACCACAGACATGCATGTGAGAACAGAAAAACAGCAGGAAGTTTCTGCAAAATCATGTGCATCTATGTGTACAGGTGTACAAGCAAACTAAGGCAGGGTGTGAGGGCTTCTTTCCCACTTGTTTGCACGCGCCTTGAACCACAAATCACTCCAAACAAGCCAAAACACAGTGCAATAAACAGAATAAATGTAAATATGAGTAGGAGGGAGATCTCTAAAACCCTCAGGCACATGAGAATTTCACAACTGAATTTCTTTTAACTGTCTCCTTTCTCCTTTGCATTTGCTTTTCAAAATCTGTCTCCTGTGTTTTGTGCCACCTTACATATCCATATCTTCTCTTATTGTCTTTTTTTTTCTTTTCTCTTAGACACAATCAGCATAATGGGGAGGAATTTCCGGCTGTTGATGAAGTCCAAATCACCCTTTTAAGCCCCTGCAGGGGATAATGGCCAAGTCCTTACACCTTGTCCAAGCACCAGGTACAGCGAACACTACTAAAGGCTTCACTGGCATAAAAATGCTCAAGCCACTACCTGGCTCCTACCCATACAGCTTTGTCCTGCTCATCTGAGCAGGACATGAGTAGATATATAATTACATAAAAATATGTATACACATATATATATATATAAAATTTATGTGTATATATTTAAAAGTATATAAACAGTTTATATTTGATTGATTGATTGATAGATAGATGTAGCTGGTTTCATGTAAGCATAGTGTTACTTCTGCTGTCTTTGTCATCTCTTCACACTAGTTATGTTTTAGGGGAAATTTCTAAATCTCGGTTGTGTTTCATCATACCCAATTTTACACCTCCCCAGTTACACTGTTAGAACATATTGAGATTCCAGGTCCTTTACTATTGGGAACACAGATGAATCTTGCTCTTTGTTAAAGCTTTAAGGTCCAGGTTTTTTGCTGTCTAAAATTCGTAACAGACTTCATATCCAAAATATTGCATTGAATCTGCAACTTATTTCTGCTAAATCCAAGTCTGCCACAGGTGAAGACCCTTGAGAGCCCCTTTAAACTGTGGCTTTCCTGCATTTCTGTTTTTCCAATAGTAGTACAGAAAAAAGTAGGTATTGCAAAGTACCCATTGCAGCAAGCAGCTGCATGAAGACCCCTACACTATTTAATGGTGAGTCTTGGGCCGGCCCATCATCATGTAAATCCACGTTCTTTTGTTAGGGATGTTTTGTAGGAGCTTGGTACCATTAGTGTCTCCCAAAGTCAAACAAAGCAGCTCATCAGTGCCGAATCCACAAGCCCTGATTTGCAAATTAAAGGATGGTCATGAGGGCTTTCAGGACCAGCAGGCTATTTGGAAATGGAATCTGTGGCCCTCTGCGAGACATTTATGTAATTTCAATTAGGGTTTCTTTGGAGTGGTCTATCTGAGAGAAAACAGTTTTGGAAAACAAAAGCTTTATCTACTTATTAGCAAGTCAATAAAAGCCATGAGGACTCCAAACTTCTGCTTTGGCTTTGTGTGTGCTAAGAGGCCAAACAACCTCGCTCCATTCGAAACCGGTTTCAGATTACTTGCAGATGGCTGGATGCAGATGAAAGCCTCCATAAAGGTGTTCCTTATTCTATTCTCTACTCCCTAGACTATTGGGCTATGTGCTGACACTTGGATGCTTGTTTTACAATATCATTTGACATGTGGGATTTATGTGTCAAAATTTCATTTAAGGCCAAGAAAATGTCAGCTTGCAAGCACAGAGAAGCAGCAAAAGACTGTGCTTTTCAAGACAGAAGTCAGTGAGTTGGACACTGCCAAGTCTTAACCCTGTACCAAGCACATACGTACAAAAATTTCACCCAGTTGCCAGCAAACTGAGATTCCTTTGGTGTGTTGTGCTGAGATTCCATTACTGCCTTTATCATTAAGAAAATAATGTAATAAAATGAGACCTTTTCCCTGAATGCATTAATAAAGATAACTTGTTGGTCAAGCTCCAAAACCACTGGAGCCACATTTAATTTACTGCTTTTATGGATTTAGGATTTGGTTTGCTGCTATGTTCAGTCCACTGCAACAATATAATGGGAAATTGTAATGGCTTGTTTAAAAGAAAGGGTTCATAATCGATCTTTAACTTCAGCCTTTAACTCGACTGAAACTTTAAAATGTCTTGTGCAGAGATGCACAATTAAATGCTATAAAAAACGGGCATTTCACATGGTTTCACCACTGCTTACCAAAGTGGGTCAGGGAAAGACCCAAATTACCACCAGTTCTTGTGCTAGTCAGATCAGATCAAAGAAGAGAACAGCTAGGAAAGCTCTGATGGCTGGCAACCCCCTTCTGCTGCTCCTCATAGCAAGACAGTCTGCGCCTGACTCCATGAAACATCAGCTGACTTGCTGCCTGACTGCAAATCAATAAAAAAACATGAGTTACGTCAAGGTCTTTCTGATGTCTTTAATAAAGCTGCTCAGCGAGGCGCTGATCGTCTGCCAGTGCCAAGGCCGGGCGCTGCAGACAGTCCCATCGCCAGAGCACCAAATACCCAGCAATCAAGGACATCAGGGTGGCAGAAATACCACCAAAACCCCCAAGTCCTGTCAATCCCATCTCATTGACTTTGCCTTGCCCTGGCCTTGCCAGGTGGGAAAAGCCAGAGTTTTGGTTTATTTAAAGGAATGTTGAAGAGCTCTCTTTTTTACAGACAAGGGGGAAAGGACTTTTCTGTCTTAATTTCACCATCCTCAGTGATTAAAATCCTCGTAGGTAGTGGTGGACGAAAGCATGTGATAAAAAAGTCTGATTTAAAAAAAAAAAAAATAAAAAAAAGCGGCTTGCCCTGACTGCAGAATTAAACAAACACGTTGGTTTAGTTTACATGCGGCGATTTCCATGTGCAGAGCTCTGGCCAGAAGGCTGAGGATGCCTGTGATGTGCAGTTTGCCATCTGAGGATTTTAAAGATGAATGTTTGGACTCTCATCGATAGTTGATTTTTATTACTCATTTTGTTACCATGGGAGGTTTCCACATGTAGCTTTACATAAACTTAGTCTGGTTTCTTTTTCTGTCCTCAGGACAAACATGACTTTGCTTCACTAGGAGGTTGGAAACTAATGATTTGGGGGATTTGGGGCTTGTTTTTTATTTGTTTCTTTTTTTTCTCTCTCTACAGCTTATGCTTGTACTTTCTACTAATTTCTTGCTGAAGGTAAATCTTGCTGTTGAAATGCATATCAGTGAGTTAGGGATTCCCTGTCTTTGCAAGAAGGTTGCTGTTACTGAGCATTCTGCATCCCAATAGAAGTTATTTTTTTTGTTTGACAAATTACATTCAGCAGGCCAGAAAGCCAAAGCACTCAATACAAGTTTGAAAGGTGAAATAAAACGTTCAGGGCTCTTCAAAAAACGAGATTAGGGAAAAGCAATTTGCTTTTGCTACAGAAATTAATTCGCAATCTCAGCAGTGGGAATGATAATACCTTCTGGCTGATGCAGGAAAGTGATTACTCCGTGGAAGCAAAAGTAATCCCTAGACCTGCAGACACAGCTAAGAGTCAGTGAAATGCTCCACAATCAGGGTTATGATTCAGCAAAGCAGCCAGGTACCTGCTTCACCTTCACTTCCTGCCCAAGTGCCTTTCTGAAGAGGGTGGTGCTTAAATAGGTGCTTCTCCTGAGATAAACCTTTGCCTTTTTCCCAGCGCATGTTTATCAGTTCGATCTTAATTGAGGCACCAACATTTTGTTGGTGCCCCATATTATTTTTGAACCAGTTTTCTAGAAACAGGTGAACCAGTTTTGAAAGAGTTACCAGGAACATTTTCTCATATACTATGTAAAAAGCCCCTAAAAGAGGCTATTTAAAAATTGCCTCTAAAAATTAGCGCTTGCTGCCTTATCTCTAGCATCCCATGTAAAAGGCCCTGGGAGGTCGAGCTACCCGCCTGCTTCAGGGGTTACTCTGTGGTGGCGTGGACATGATCTCCAGCTTGCTCATCCGTTTATAGAAAGCGAGGCTGATATAAAATCTTATAGTCACAAACGCACCGAGGGCCAGCAAGGAAATGCAGCGTGGTTGAGGTACACGGCATGTGCACTGCCTCCTGCTCATCCCGCTCATCCCGCTCCCAAGGAGTTGTGGCAGCACATATGGCCCATTAGGACATGCTCCAGCAAAGCACTTAAGCGCTCCCGTAAGCTTAGGCGCATGATGAGTCCCATCGACTCCTAGGACAAGCAATATGCTCGCTCGCACTGCCTCGGTAGCACACGGGGGAGAGCAGATTTCATTTTTTAGCAGATTCATGCATAATTGGAATAACAGAGTATATGGTGCACACGCGTTAGGCTCATCCCTGTCTTCGATAACCTCCTGAATTCTTCAAACAGTTAGCTTAGTGATGAGTATATTCCTTATTGAGAACTAGATATCTGTCAAGCCTGGTGTTTTAAACCTACACCAGCCTTCGGTGCGCTAGAAATGCAATGATTCTTTTATTTAAATGAAACAAATGTGGATATTCCTGAATCTTCCGCACATGAGCTGAGAAGTAAATGACATTGCTAAACTGAGGCAAAGGACCTCTAAAGGCCTGAAGCCAAAGCCTTGAAAAGGATGTGTCCTAACCTGGCCATCAGGAGGGAAGCAACCTCTGAGCATGCACACAACCAAAATGCTGGTGCTTACATATCCTGATTCCTGGACACTCCTTTTTTGACTATGCACATTTCCGAACTCTAGCTGGTCTTTATCGAGTGCCCCATCCCTATTGTTTAAGCTACAACCCCACTTAGGGGATCCTAATGGGATTACTATTTGCATGTAGTCTCTTCTCTGCCCCCCACCCCCAAAAAAACAAGAAAAAAAGAAAAGGTGGGGAAATAGGGAATATAATTGCTAAAACATGGTCTTTGTTCTGAAACTGCTTTTATTTTTCCAAGTAATATACATTGGAATTTCAAGTAAATGGAGTGTGTAATTCCTTGTGAAATGGACACAGAGCTAACGCAGAAACAAATATTCACAAACGCGCAAGGCTCAGGCACACGCGCCTGTATATGCGTGTGTCTCTGCTTATTAGCCTCGGACACACACACACAGAAACTGCAATTCCTTTCATCCCCTTAACTGTGAGTCTTTCCCTAACATCTTATTTTTTGTACTTTCAAAGACTCTTATTTTAATTAAAAACACTTAATTTTTTTTTTTTAACGACAAAGCCACAGCAGACTTGCGGTAGACTGCTGGAGTGCAATTACCAATTCCACAGCACTAGTCCCTTTTCTTTTTGGATGGCAGTTGCAGGCTGCAGATGCCAATGTACTGAGGCTAATTTTTTCCATCAGCACATCTAGGTCTTTGGCCGTCTGCTCCAGCATTTCTGCTGGCTGCCTCGGGGCAGTTAAATGGCAATATTCTTCATGTATTGCCTAGGAAGCTGATTCACCTGGATGGTATTTTAACGAAGGCTTGGCCATAAGCGCACATGTTATGCAACATTATGCAACTAATTATCTTCTCACTCGGTTTCCACAAGGGTGTATTTTTATCTGTGTTTGGAGTTGGAGTCCTAGGCTTAAATGCCCTTGGCGATTCAGGCTTGGGCTTCTGTGATCTCAGACCAAGGGCACAAGACTCGTCCATCCCTACATGGACCAGCACTGGAAGTTGTGAAAATAACTCGTCTCTTTTCACTCGACAATGAAAATAACTGTCCAAATCAAGAGAAGGCAGGAAATGGTTTGGGGCTGATGCAAATTTCAAATTGCGCTTGTTTGTTTCAGTAGCAGGATACTTTCCTTCTCTATGTTACTTCAACTAATAGGTTTTATTGAATCAAAGTTTTTAGAATAAGCTAATTTCAAAGTGAAGAGATATATATTCTTTTAAATTCTGTTAGCAAATGCTGGGAAAAGGCCTGTTCTTTTTGTTTTTCTTTTTTTTTTTTCTCACAAGTAGCATTCTTGGTATTTTATATGAATTTACAAGTAAATTCACTGGCTCTGAAGCTCTATTTTTATCTAGAACAGGTCATTAACTTTATGTCACAGCATAAACCTTTGCCAAAGTATAGCCAACTATAGCATAAAAAGAAAACAAAGTTACTGACTTCATTTATGTATATATGCGCTCGGGTGCCCAGCATCCATTGCTTATTTGACAATATACAGTGCCTGGGCTGACTGGCATAAAATTGAATTTCACTGAAAAGTAACAGGTTGGCTTGTCCTTTGAATTCCCCACTATATGTGTCCGTAGCACAGAACAGAAAAAAACAAAACACTGCTAAAAACAGTACTTTCAGTGTAGTGCTACGCAGAAAGGTGTACTCATATACTCCAGCGTTGTTGCTGGAAACTGTGAGCTCTGAGCATATGAGGTAGAGTATGAGAGCTCCGTACTTGTAGAAACACTGTTTTTGTTTTGTTTTGTTTTTTCAATGAAGAAATGTTACCTTCAGCTGGATACCAGCAGGAACCAAGCACCAACTTCTGTAAAAGATGGAGATTGAAGAAAGAAAATGTAAGAATAACGTTCTCTTGCCTGATCTGAAAGATGATCCGCAAGAGTAGCGGCCATGGTCCAGCTGGAACAAGTGCGCGTCTGCAAAGAGAGTCGCTGGCTTGTGGGGGCGATGGGGGGTGAGATAAGAAGCGGACAGCTTGCAGCCAGGACACTTAGAAACGCAGAGGGCAGTTCTCATGCAGAAGCTCTGGGACAGGTCAGAGCGCTGCCCCTGGGGCAGGGGCACCTTCTCATGGTGTCGGGAGCTGCTGCCAGCCCCGGCGTGGAGACCCAACCTCCGCCCCATCCCCACTTCCCTCTGAGCAGCACGAGGGTGTCCCATGGTGAGGTGGCACGAGGTTTGTCCCTGTGGAAAGGGAGCCCCACTCTGGCCACCAGCGATGCTTGGAGAGCTGCCCAGCTGGTGCTGAGGTTCCTGAGTGTCAGAGCATCAAGCGTGGCCCAGGGGACACTGCACAGCAGTTTCTCCTAGCTGGAAGCCAGCGATCAATGGTTAGCTGTTCTTCAGCTGAAATGCTGGACGTCCTCGCCACAGGCTGACGCCTAACAATGAAGCCTTTCGCTGGTCTACACACCAAATCTTTGTATTTTAATTAGAGGTTCAGGGTGAGGGCTGTTTTCTTTGGAAGGGGATAGATGTCATTTTGGGGCTTTTTTGTGCCATGAGGTTTGTCTTCCTTTGGGAAAGTCCTCGCTGACTCGCCGGTATTTTGCTTTCACTTCCAGAGAAGCTTTGTCCTTTGTCAAAGGGAGCTTGGGCGGGTGGAAACCTCCCTCCGCCACAGGGCTCACGGCCTGGAACATGCTGGCACTGCGCTGGGAAGGCAGCGTGCACTTCTCATCCCTCTGGGACGATGGGCTGTGTTCCCCATGCTCTGCTGTGCCTCCCTCCCCACAGAAACAGGTCCTTCCCCTAATGTCTGCTTCTTCTGCCCTCCCATCTGGTTTCAGCGCTGCTGCAGACCATGCCACCACCCCTGAAGACGGTGACAGCCCTCACCAAAGACCACAGGGACACTGCCTTTCCTTCCTGTGCCTGAAGCCCCCTTCCCCCAAACTGCAGCCACGCGTGACCCATAGCCGGGCAACAGAGGCAAAATGTTACGTCAGAGCTTGCTCTGTGCCAGGGAGAAAAATGTGGCAAGCAATTTCCTTCTCTAGGGCCAGATGCATTGGAATGGCAACGAACGTCTCTGGAACTTGGTCTGAAGCAGGATTCCCCATCCTATATCCTCGTCCTGACCAGGTAACACACAGCACCCGTCTTCTTATTCATGTGTCGTGCTGGGAGATGAGCCGATGACTGGAGTTGTATTTTTAAATTAATGGATGGCATCTTAGGATTGATTTACAAGTTATTCTCCCTGGAAACCACGCCTCTCCAATTTATTTTATAGCAGGGCATTTCACATGTTGGCAACATGACTTGCTAATGTTAGCATTGCTGTTTTTTTCAAGAAAATCATATTAACATGAAGATGAAAAAATCTACAAAATAAAATGAACTATGCCACATAAAATTAACAGTGCAAATTCTGATGCAAAACTCTAAAATGGTCCCAAGCAATCACTTTCAAGATTAATTTTGGGAAGGGCTGGCGCTTCAGTCAAGATCAAAGTGACTTTTAAAAGAGTTCAGCCAAAATGCATTTTTCTATCAAGAAAATCCTGTCTATTTACAATATTTTTTTAATTATAGCACCAATTTATGCCATCACAGTCTTTGGTCAAGGACTTATTAGTCATAATCAGTGTGATCTCTGCTTCTCTCAGCCTTATTCACACACACACAATCAATTTTTCCTTTTTTTTATTATTAATTTCAGTAAGGTTTTGAAACTATTCTGAAAGGGAACACTGATGTATGGTCAGCTATTTACTGACCAGCTTCAGAAAGAACACTTCTCTTTGTTTTTAATTTCTAATAAACTAACCATTGCAGCATTTTCAATAACTCTTGAATATTTGCAAGTTACTTCCTTAATGTATTCCTTCATGTAAGTCATATTTATAAACAAACTGTCAAAATAGCAGGCAGTAATATGAATTCAGGAGTTCATGATGCTTCATTTTCTTAACCACCCTCAGGACACTGACTTTCTATTATGGTAACCATTCATATCTACACAAGGCAAAACTGCCAGTGGTTTTGGCTGTGTTTATGACAAGAAATTTGGCCTTGTTCATATTTTATGGATTAGCAAAAGTAATTTTTGACCCTGCTGAATGAGAAATTCATAAAAAAAACCCACTGGATTCTTATAGTGGCTTGAAATATTAACACTTGCCCTTTCCTCAGCAGTACTTGCGCTGGGGAGCTGGTCAATTTTTTTAGGCAAATTTCTTCTCGGTAAGATGCTCTCAGCCGTCTCAGCTGCCCGCACCGCACCGTTCCATCAGCCCTGGTAGTGCATGATGCCCTGTGTTGTCCCAGCTACTCCTGTTCGTACGGGAGCTCCTCAGAATGAATTCACCTTCACCAGCGATTCAGGCCGCACCGTCCCGTCAGCCCTGGCATTGCATGATGCCCTGTCTTGTCCCAGCTGCTCCCGTTCATAGGGGAGCTCCTCAAAGTGAATTCACCTTCACCAGCGATTCAGGGGGCTGTGGCACGGGCACGTCCCTTGGGCGCCGTGTCAGGGCCATTTGCTGCAGTGGGTCCTCCCCACTGAAGACCCAGCTTGAGACACCTCTGTCGTCCCAAGCCAAGTACAACTCCTCTTCACAAAGTGAANGAGGATGAGCTTGAGACACCTCCGTCCTCAAGTACAACTCCTCTTCACAAAGTGAAGGATGTTTTCTTCATTAACGGCAGGATTTACCCCTCACCTTATGTGCTCCAAATGAGACACCCTGACAGAGTCAGGTCTTCAGAAAGCATCAGGCAGTAATCTTCTGAAAACAATCCTAATGATTGTTTAATATATATATATATATAAAATCTAGGACTCATATCATGATAATTTTGGCATACCTATAATTTAATTATAATCAATCAAATTCATATGGCTATTTGTACATGTTGTTGTCAATAACGTTCTTACTTTCCTACCTTTGTTAAGCTAACACTATTATTTAATCAATTTCATAAAATGGATCTTAATTTTTGTTTTAGCTTAAAACCTTTTTTTTTGTTTTGATGTTTCTTTTTTTCTATTGGAAAAATAAAAGAACAATTTCTCTCTTTACTTTATGTCCAAAAGAAGATTTGAAGCACAGCACTTTTCCAATATCAAGTATTATACTCGAGGTTATTTCTTAATGCTCAATGAGAAAAACAGTCCTTGCCAGAAATGAATAGTGACCATGTGTTAGCAGATGGAGTTTCAATGTGCTTGTTTAATTTGC
Source organism: Crypturellus undulatus (assembly GCA_013389825.1). NCBI lineage: Eukaryota > Metazoa > Chordata > Aves > Tinamiformes > Tinamidae > Crypturellus > Crypturellus undulatus. The sequence goes on from VWPW01022554.1 coordinate 278,098, forward strand.
AATCATATACAAACTTAACAGTAAACAACTTGAGCAAATAATGAGCAATTGATGTAGAGAATTTTTTAATAGGGACAATGAGCATGAAAATCAAGATGAATACATTGCTTCAATTTCATGGGCAACAGAAATTAGAAACAGGCTGCATGCATTCTGGTTTAGCTTAGAGAATAAAATGTTTTCATTGTCTAAAAACTAGGTTTATTTTCAATAACACTCAACCCCTATTTTTCTTCATCCCAGTGATTTTCCTGAGATCTTCATAAGTCGGGAGTAGCTGTCCTGTGTACGGCCAATTAATTGTGACTTATATGGCTGTGAGACAACAAACAATAACTTTCATGCTATTAATTGATAGCTATAGAAAAGATGCAATGGATCACCTCCGACAGCTCAGGTCAATCTTTTGTGCTTAACATTTACTTTGAAAACACAGCTCTACAAGTGATGGATGTGAGAAAAACTGCCTATAGTCTTTTTCTCAGCCACACTGATTAGAAGTATCTCCTTTTAAATGGCTAAGGGACTGATTTCAATGTCTGATGGTCTCCACTGATGAGTTTTTCTTGTGTACATGCCCCAGCCCATATGTGAAGGACATGACAGCAAGAACGACAGTCTGTGGTGTCTTCAAAGGTGAGGCAGACATAGGCAGGCACTCTGCATGTCGACCTGGTTTCATAGTTCACCCACTAAGCAACTTATGCCTCTGTCCTGTCCTCCAGAAGGGCGAAGATCAATCGGGCTGCAAGACCGAGCTAGTGCAAGATGACCCCAAAGACACAGCGAAAGAAGAACATTCATAGAATAGGAGAGGAAAATCTACAGAATAAATATGCCCAGAGATGTAAAACATGCCAGGGAAAAAGAGCAGATCACAAAAATGTAAGGGAAGAAAAGCAAACCGTGAGAGAAGAAGTGGCTGGTGGGGAAGGGGCTGCCCCACACATAAACAAGCAGGCGGAGGGGAATCAAATCCTGGAAGAAGAGAAAAGAGACGAAGAACAGATGGTCGTGAGTAAATAAAACCAGAAACCTAGCAAGGATTATAAAACATTTTTATTTAAACATCAGTAAAGGAAAAAGCCCATAAGAGTGGTAAAATATTATTTATTAACTCACAGTCAGTTCATTTTACACTGCCCATCTCAGTGGGCAGGGGAATGAGCCCAGGTCCCTTGGAAGAAAACTCATTCTTCAGGTGCACTACTGTGTTTGGAGGTGGGGTGCTTTCTTGCTTCCTTGATGTGTATTTTTGCTTACATCCATGTGCTACTTTCTTGTTTAGGATCCCCCCAAATGCTCCGGGGGCAGGAACTTGCAAAGACTTTTCAATTTGCAGATAGGACCAAGAAACTCTCGCCCAAGACACTGTAAACAAGGAGATTTTCCCAGTTCTTCCTCAAGATGGCTGTGCATGTCATGCATGGCAAATTCAAGTTAGGGGATTGGTTGCTTGGAGAAAATAAAAGTTTTGGCAAAATTTGAGCTCTCAGAACCTGGAAAATATTCTTGGTCTGAATAAAAAAGAGAGGAAACATTCCATCCTTGATATGCCAAAGATCTCTACAAGAAAAAATATGTGCTAACAACTGCCTTGCCTAATATCATTTATGAAGCTTCAAAATGTGTATTTTTTTCTGATGGAACATAATCAAGACCCGTGGGAGGATGCCGTACAACAGTGCCTCCATACAGAGGCACTGCGACATAGATATGCATCCTGTAGTGCAAGCTCTACATTTGGTCATGGGCAGTGAGTAAGGCGAGTTCAATTTATTGCAAGATTAACAAAAATACATGGGAGAAACAACATTTCATTATCACTGTCCTGAAAAGTTGACTACAGTGCAGCTCTGCAGCTGTCCTCGGGATGTTATGTTATTTACTAACGTTCCCCACCTCGGCAGTGGCTGGAGCACGGCAGAGACCGCGTTACCCATTTGGAACAGCATCACACAGCAAACGGGCTAACATCTGCCCCCCAGCCGTCCTTGTGGGAATGAAATAAAGCCCAAATGGCTAAAAATGAAGGGGGAAATAAAAATATAGTTGCTGTGCCTGGCTAAATTAGCACCCTATTGTCTTCTTAGCTATAGTCTCCTCTAGGAAAACTAGCTTGGGGGACTGACACTAGCAGCTTAAAATGAGAAGATAGTTGTTGCAGTGAATGTAACTTCCTTCTGCTGGGCGCGGGCAGACATTTTTCCTGGCTGCTGACATCAGCTCTTTCCTGAGCCTTAGCATGTCCTCCTGTCTGACAAGCTACCCTGGTTTAATCTGTCCTTTCAGAGAAAGGATGAAAAGTCTGCTCTTGATGCTACATGTTTTAAATATCCTTAACGTATTATTTTGAATATATTATTCTACCACCTTCAAGGAATTACACCTCAGGTTTCCGGAGGAAGTTCTGTATAGGGCTGGTGAGAAGTCACAAAAACACGTGATCCTGGCCAGCCTTGCCAACAGCTTATGTCGCAGCAGCAAGACCAGCCACCAGCAGCTGCATTTGCTCAAACCGCACATTTTTCCAAGGTTTCTTGCATCAAGCTGACATGTACAGTTCCTAGCTGTTTCCCTCAAATGCTGTAGAGAATCCTTCTGCAAACACTATGTCACTCTCTGGTTTGCGTTCAGTCTGCAAATGAGTCACTTATCATGTGTTTGTCACTGCAAAAATAACAATTCCCCTCTGGAGGCGAGGGGAAGGCATTGCAAGGCCCCTTTTGGCAACATCAGGATGATATTTGTGTCCGTTAGCATGGGCTTCCCACAAATAAAGACACCAAACCTTAGCACCATGGCCACAGCTGCCTTCTTTCTTTAAAACCTTTGACCCTAGGCATTTGTTAGTGTCTGCAGTGGATAAACTGCTGATCGCTTTTAAATCAAGTTGACACTTGTATCAGTCTTAATAATTCATTTGCGGTTACACAGAAATATTTGAAAACACCCAAATTATCCCAAACAATTTATTTTGAATGCTATGAAGTGAAAGGAAGGCCCTTTCCCACATGGGGTATAATTAAACGGTGAAATCCTTTCACATCCCTCTGTGGAAGCCATGAGTATAAGGGAGTTTGAGAAGAGATCAGGTCAACCAGGAGGAAGCCAGTTAGCCCCATGGTCATTGAACACCGCAACCGCTAAACAACGCAACACACCGCCTACACGACGTGTGCTTCCCAAGTGTCGTGGCCAGGATGGTAACAAATGGCCTTGGGCACCCTTATCCCTCGCCTCTCCTGGGGCCATGGTTGGGGTGGCACAGAGGACAGAGACCTCCTTGATGGCTCCTCACAAACTTCGCGCTGTCAGAGAGGCTGTTGCAGCATTTGAGCTTGCACAGGGGAGCAGATGCCCTTTGCTTTCTGGTCTGGCAGTGCATGCCCCGTCCCAGAACCACTACAGACTAGTGCTGGGCATAGGGATGCAGAGAAAAGTAGCATCTACACACAGCCAGATAGCAGGCAGTACTGCCGCGCCCCTCGGGGACTATTGATGAATGTTTATATTCACAGCACTGACTGTTCATTAGGAGAAGCTGTCATTTTTTCATCTGAGATCACTTAGCTGAAGTGTTTTGCCAGTAAATTTCTGGCACCCCTCTTCCTGAGGAATGCCAGACACAGCAAGCTGCTCGCTGGTTGCTGCATCTACATTTTTAAATAACTGACGGTTCCATTTTGTTAACTTTTGCAGAGACATTGATGAATCTGGCAGTTCCCTAAGAGATGTCTCTGTGCTGAAGCTGCAGCCACATCTGAAGAAACAGCAGACTGGGCATGTAATATTTCTTTTTGCTCTTCTTTCTTAATCTAATACCTTCATCCTGAAATGCCAGACGCTAGGCTCTACCTTCTCCTTTAAGTCTCTATATAATAAAAAGAAATATATTTCCAAAGATGACATTTTTATTGTGAAATAGCCTGTCGCTTTTTAAAATATTGTTTTAATTTCCTCTGTATGTTTTCCCAAACTCTTCACAGTCTACCTCAAACTAACCTTGAGCTTTCTAATGCTGCCCCTCATCAAATACAACCTGAGCACCCTTCATTTAAACTATTGAAGTCCACTGGGGCCTTTCCACAATCTCTGGTTTGTTTCCTTTTTGAGGAAATCTCAGCTGAGCAGAGCTGGAGCTGCGGGGGAGAGAGGGGAACGGGAAGGGGACAAGGTACGGTTGATGGGAGGTTCTGCCTCTCTCCATGCTTGCCTAAACCTCCTGGGACTTTGCGTCCTAGCCAAGCCCCATGATGGAGCCGCTGAATATCCATTTGGGCCTGCTGGTCTTCGCTGCCGCAGCTGTTGTGGTGACGCACGGATTGAAATCCAGGCCTTAACATAGCCGGGACTCGACTGATTAACGGCCGAGAAGATGAGAGCCAAAGCCTTAACCTGGCATCTGAAGCTAGGAGCCAGCCGAAGGACTTGAACACGGCCCAATGCGCTTGCAACATGGAGAAGGCAAGCAGCCATATACTGTAATCCTAAATAATCTGTTTAATGGTCATATATCTAAATAGTCTGTTAGGCTCCAGGGTAACAAACAAAAACAGAGGGAAAAGGCAGAGACTTTGCAGATCGATAGAAGTGCTCTGAACCTTTGAAAATTAGACTACTTGGATTAAAACTGCCTAACTTAATTTTAGGGGAGAGATGGGGGGAAATACTAGCCTTCAGCTCTGCAGTTTGTTATCATACCTAAGTTCTTTCTCAGACTTTTGATCAGATGGAGCAGATACCAAGAGGGAATATCATTCTTTGGTGGGGTCTTTCCATAGCTTTGCATAACAGATTAATGATTTTACTTGGCTTGTTTATAGTGTTCTATTGACTAAAGAAGGGTGACATTTCTTTGGAAGAGAGGTTTTTCCTCTGAAAAGGGTTTAAGTCAACCAAAAATCTCTATGATTTGGCTGATATTTTTGGCCAAAAAAATTAAACCTTCAAACATCTCTTAAATGTTTTGATTTTTCATTAAAATGATCTGAATTGCTTCCTGCTCTAAGAGCTTCTCAACAATAAAAATGCTTTTACTCAGCTCTCGCTTAAATTCCGTTTTGGGCAGTGATGATGATTTTAAAGTGATTCAATCCACTGAATCCTCTTTACTTCTTCCCCCTAATTTTGGGAGTTGTCTAGAAAAACCAAAAGATTACTGTCCACCCATCAGACAGTCAGGGATGATCATTTGTCCTATTTACTGCAATTTAGCAATGCTTTCCTAGTGGACTTCTTGCTACAATGTATTAATGTTCCTTAAACAAACTGATAACACAAAAGCAGTGCCATCAGGCAAATCAGAGAGTATATGAACGTGAGCATAATGTTTGAAATCTGCATGTGTATCATGATTTGTCTGGAGATGGGTCTATTATCACCTGCACAAGACTATTTATGCGACTAAAGCTCTTTGGTCTTTGTCAGTTCAAATATCTGCTTGACACTAACTTCCTTATTAAGTCTTTCTGCTTAGCTTCATCTGTTGTGGCTGATCCAGACGAATTCAAAGCTCAAAGTCATCAAAGCCACCTGAAAACCTGAGCACCACCTCATCACAGGAAACCATAATCCTTCTCTCACCTGTCGTGTTGAGGAATTCACCAAGAACAAATGCCTGTCGACTAAACGCAAAACCTGGCACACTGGTCCAAGCCCAGAGCATCGTGCTAAAAGTGCACAGAACGGGCGCAATGAACAGCAGCTGTGGTGGGCTTCCTCCAGGAAACACAGGGCACAGCACAGTTAACATTCATTCTTCTTACAGCATGTTTATTTTCATGCTGCTTCTGTTGTTTTCACCTAGACACCATAGACACGTTATTGTAAAAGAGACTGGATATCGCTGGCAAACAAAATTATTATTATAGAAGTTTTTTGGTAGGGTCCGGATAGATGCGTAAATAAAATGAAATCCATTAAAAGCCCATTTTCTCACAGCCACAGTTTTCAGACACATTCATTGTTCAGATTGAAATTTTCCATGCCTAAAGGATTTTTTTTTTCTTATCCCCTTAAAGTCAAAGCAAAACCCCTGCAACCATTTTTAGGTTATGGGAGAGTGATTCTAACCAAACTTTTTCCAGAAGAGCTACAGTAAAAACAGATGAAGTTTGAAACTTTGCCAGGACAGAGTAATCAATGAAAATTAGTGCACTTGCATGCTTCAGAAAGAATTGGCTTTCATTTAGAGAAGTTGTGGCTTTTAAAAAACAGCATGCTGTTTACTCTTGGGTAAAATGTTGCCTACAGGTGGACATACTCCAAGGGTCACTGAGCGGTTATGTGCTGATTTCAAAGATATTCCTACCCTATCTTGTTGCAGAACCTGGCACTGACCAAAGTCGACACATAGAAGTATAATTCCCTTTTCTGGGTTTGATTTTTTAAAAAATATCATCCAGTGCTTGCTTTCGCAAGAGATAACACAACCCTTGAACCTCCTCCAAGCTCTGTCAGATGTGAGAAGGCCCACAGAGGGGTCTATTTGCATGCATCAAATTACTGCAATATGGATTAGGGTATTAGAGCTAAAATGGAAGGAATCGAGAGATGCAGTAATTAACTTTTCCAAGAGTACCACTGAGTCTGAAAGAAACAATTTCTCACTCTTTCCTTAGGAAAGTCAAGGGTCTCTGGCCCAGCAGCAGCTTAATGTCATGGGGCAAGGAGCGTCCTCCCTCTGGCTACCTGATGGCCGGCCAGCTAATAAGTTTCCAGAGATAAAAACTGTCATGATTTAAGACTCCTCAAACTAGCACTTAATACCTCTTATTAACTGTATCTTATCACTAGCAGCGGATCAAGGGAACAGGATTAATCCTGACTGTGCAAAAGCAATTGAAGCTTTCTATTGGTTCTCTGTGCACTCAGTGGGGCCTTAAATGAATGACTCCAGTGGCTGGGTCACCTTATATATGGGTCACTTAGCTAGATTATTTTTGAAGTCAATAAGAAACAACAACCAAGTTAAACAGCTGTTTGTCCACCTGTACATCCTCAAAGGTACCTATTGCCTCTGTAAAGAATTCACTGTGCAGACAGCTTAGACCAGGCGAGAACTTCAGTAGGGGCCAAAGGCTTAAAAATTGATAAGCCAGTGCCTAAATCAGGCTATTTGGAATAGTGAATATTCCCTTTAATGATGGCCACATCTAATCATTTTTAAGGCTTGGCTCTGCTTGAAACAACATAAGAATTTATGGAAGACCAGCAAGGCAACAGAGAACGCGGCAGACTTCACCCAACAACGCTCCTGGGCGTTATGTGAGACATCATTCACGTATCTTCATTTCCTTTCCATAAGTAATGGCTCCTGCCCTGCCTGAAAGGCTTCACTTCTGACATTCGTATGAGGTTCATATGAAGTGGTTTCCACCATGTCATTTTACAGGTCTTTAAGATAAGGTTCTCATTCTTGGAATAATTTCCTTGCAAAACTAATTACAACAGCATCCTTTTTTTGACAGTGTTTATAAATGCAAGTGTAAAGAAAGATAACGTCACTCTGACTCCTCTGAAAGTATTATAGTGCTTTTTCCTATTTTTAAAAACTTCATAGCCTTTGGATGATGTGTGACAGATCACTACTTTGAATTTCTGCCTTGCCAGGAAACACTATTATCCAGCAGGAAATACTGGAACATGAATTCTAAAAATTATTTATATGATTTATGTTTATTGTACAGTCCTTTTTCCTCAAGGGCTCATCTAATACATTTATCTATTTTGTCTTTCATCAAAGCATGCGATGACATGCTCTGAGCCCTTCAAGAAAACAAAATGTACAAAAAGTTGCCAGGTAATATCATGCAAACAATTCAGATTATGCAAGAACATGATGTTAGCTTTTGAACTAGTAAGACTAATTCTATCTCAAATTACCAGGGGCAGATCAGGTAGAAAAAGAAAATTCTCCAAATTCTATAAAATCTTAGTTTTTGACTCCTTTACAAATTACAGTCACTTTGCAAAGATGCAGCTGTAACTGAACAAAACCTGTTGTTATAAATCTGAAAAGAAACAATATAAGTCCTATTCCTTTCAACATGCAAGACTACTTTCAATATTAATTTTAACAATATTCCAGACTGAAATATTGTAAGTATCTGGCACAACACGAGCAACACTGGTGTTCTTTCCCAAACATCCTCCAAATATTTTCATGTTGGGTTACTCAACCTCTAGCTACCAGTGTAGGAAGTACTTGAATATTCTAAAGTATCTCAGCATAGCCAAGAAAGAAGTTGTGGAAAAAGCTAGTTTTTAAATCTTTCAGTAATATAAGCTGTTTTTTTTCTGCTGGAAACCCTAAGTTACCTTTTGTTCCTAATTCCATTAGTTTAATTTTTAATTTTTATCATTTGCCATAAAAAGGCTTTGATCATGTGTTAAATACTTTTACAGTAAGTGGGTAGGCTTGTAAGTACAAGATACAGAATAAGAATGTTATCCTCAGTTTCTCTCATTTTGATGGGTTGAGTTTGAGCCCACAAAACTTTCAAGTTGGTCCTAACAGTAGGAAGCGCACAGAGAACAAAGCACATTCCAAAGACAGAAATTATAGGACCTGGCTTAAAAGTTTGAGCTACAATTCAGGGACCTCACCAAAAAAAGAAACCTGACTGTTGTGCCAAGCCATCTGAGAACCACAGAATTTGGGACAACATTCAGCACACTTCCTATTTTATCTGGTTGTCTTGCCTCCAGTTTTCCCCTGTTAGATCACCAGGTTTATTCTTTGCAGCCACTATCAAGCAAAATTTATTCCTTGAATCATATTCAGTTTTGCCTATACACTGTGAAAACTATAGTTCCTATTTAACATTTACGGGAATGTAACAGAGCATGCCTTTCTTTTGGACAGCTTGAATACTGACAATGCTTTTACAGCGCTGAAATATTTCAAAACTGAGGAATCGGAAGATGAAAAAGTGAGAAAAGCATTCAAAATGTCTACAATAAAACAAGGAGGAGGAAATAGAAGAAGTTGAAGATTTACTTTTCCTTAGTGAAAGCCAGCAGAGAATTCTTGAAATTCTTCAAGCTACATTAAGCTAGATCTTCTAGATCCAAATGCGAAACTGTACAAGATTTATACACAGGCTTTCAAATGCATTTCAAACACTGGCAATTTCTGCCCACAAGAAGGCTCCCTCTTCTCCTCTTGTTCCTCTAAATCTGCTAGAGCGCTTTTTAAAGTTGCTTCTGACTTATTTGATATCTGATTAATAAATTTTGTGAAAATCAAGACGACCATAAATTTCTTACAGAGTGATGCATAAAATGATGTAATTTTCATGTTGTGAGCACTTTTCTATGTATGTAACAGAACTATTCTGTATGAGAATTCCTACTGAAACCCTTGGGGAGATTTGGACTCAACTAAATTATTCCCAGATGGCTAAAGCTTAGTTCCATATTTACAAATATCGCAAATAGGGATAACTCATGGACAATGCGAAGAAGCTGAAAAGTTAGGAGTGATCAGAAAAGTAGTGGGACTCCTCTTTTCTGTGTCCTGTCACAGAAATGGGCCCTTGGCTTGAACACCATTTGAGGAAGGGATCTTTTCTGTTTTAGGAACATATTGCAACACCCTGATCAGGAGGAAGAACCATAGGAAAAAAAAAATGCCACAAAACTCCAAAACTGCCACAAAAAGGCAAAAAAAAAACCCCATTCAGATTTCAAACACAAATACCTAATCTCTCATGACCTAATTCAGTCCTTAAGTCACAGATCACGTTTTTAGACCTCCAGCTACTGGGAACTTGAAATCCAGCTGCAGATTCTTGTGCACATGGTTTGCAGGGCTCAGACTCAGCGTGCTACTTCCTCTAGGAATACCAGCTTGGATTCTGTGGACTGCAATATAAGAGTTTTTTTTTCTTGCTGTTTTCCTGCTTGTTCTCCTTGCACTAGTGTCTCTTTTCCCTTGAATACTACTTTCCCTGCTTTTCCCTTTTCATCAAAAGTAGTTCTAGTGACATTATCTCTGTGTAATCAGTTAAGGAAATGATGTGATGTGGAGGACCATGCATTTATAGAATGTGGAAATACAGATTTTCTACAGAGAGGTCTACATGCAGATAGCCTGGGTTGTTTGCAGGATTTCTTTGCTGAGCTAATGCACTTACACATTTAATGAAATGGAATTTTATCATGTATCTTAGATGGTCTCACCTGCAATTTGCTCTTTTAATCGTTGTGCAGTGGGTTACTTTAAATATTCTAACCAGTTTAGTGATTTCTAAAGCTGCTTAAAAAAATTCTAGTCAAATCCCCACAAATAAATGATGAGTTTCCCATTTAAAATTGTCCTCCTCCAAAGTAATAAAAGCTAATCTTAATAATCTTAATGCTCAGCATCTAATGATCCTCCTAGGCTGCAAACAGGAGATTTAATGTAATTAAGAAGTGAAGAATCTCTTCCTAACTAGCTTTCTGTGGTTAAAATATAACTCACTGCAGCTTATCATGAGATATTCATCTTTAAGTACTGTGTCAAAAGTTCTGCAAATCTTTTTTAGAGGTTTCTAAATGTATTATTTATATGTTCCTCGCCTCTCCCAGAATTCTTAGTAGTTGGAATTGTAGCATTAATGTATCTTAGCCTTACAGGCAGAGACAAAAATAGAAGCAATAAAACTTTAAAACTTACTAAAACAGTTTAGGAATAAACTGCTGTAAATATCAAACTTCTACAGAGCACACTGTGGCATAAGACACTCTTGATGGCTTTATTGTCACTTGACAATGACCTGCATTGGCAAATGACCTACATAACTCACTGGAAGACAATGCACTTCTGCCAAATACATATTGCTAAATTTTTTCAGACCACATTCTGAAATGTTACATTCTTTATATATATTCCAGGTATATGTCTTCTTTTCATACCTCTAAAGTGGAGTGAGTTGATTTCAGTAACTTAACCAAAAATGTGCTTTCAGTCATCTGGATATAGCTCCCTAATTTGGGGAGATTCCCAAAACAATTTTGGCAGGAAGAGATATTGAAGGGTGGTGGGGTAGGTGGGGCAAATAAAGCAGAAGGAAAAAAGAGAGGTAGATTCATGAAACTGGAAGCTAAAATAAAATGTGCCTGCCTTTGAATGTTTATACATTATTTATTACATGTGATCACCTCTATTACATTTCAAAATACCTTGATGAAAATTCAAGCAAAATATTTTTAAATATTTGAATGCCTGAACAAATTTTAAAACCTCTCTATTGATCCAAAATTCACATAAAGGAATAGCAATTCTAGATAGACTAATGGACTAAACAGAGGTCCGTCTTGAGGTTTCTTTAAGAGACTTTAAGAAGTCTGTGCCAATAATCACTATCTTGAGCACCTCTATCTCGGCATGTTCACTTTTACAGTTATCAAACTTTTTCAAATGATAGCATTTTCTTTTTCTATGCAAATCAAGGTAATTCTTTTTCTTCCCATACAACTGTATGAGACAGTATCAATTTTAAAAGTGTTCCATATATCTTTCTGGTTTACACTCTTGAAGAAACACAAAGATGCTACCCTGTTATTTAGGGTTAATAAGCTTTTTCCAGATCATTAATAAATAAGGACCAGAATACTACTACTAAGATTAAAGAACACATACGAGGATGAATACGACTGAATTAATAGCCTGGATATTTTGCATTCAAGTATCAAATAAGAATTTGTTGCACATGCAGTAGGTCTACTAATGTTAAGTTTTAGTAGTTCTTGGAATCCTAGGAATATTGGAATAACAACTGGATTCAGTCTATTTCAAGATGCTGAAAAATTAAATACAGAAAAAAGTCATAAAAATTATTCAAGTATTGGAGAATATGACTCATTGGGCGAGTTCTGGAAAAGTTTAGCATATTTAGTAGGTTAAAAAAAAAAAAGAGAAGAGAGATTAAAGTTGATTTGATTATAGTGAGCTGACTTATCAGGAATTCACGTGCTCTTTAATCTAGCAGAGAAAGTTATATCAAGAAAAAAAATCACTAGAAGTTTGAAAAAATAAATCAAAAGATTTTTCCCTTATAAACTGATGAAGAGCTGTCCTAACCTTGTTTCCCTCACTGGAAAATTTTCCTTTTGGAAAATATTAAACAATCCAAAAAACTTTGTTGGCTCTTTGGTAGTGGGGTCCACCGCACCATTCAGGTGTCTGACAATATACTCTTCAGTAAGTCTATTAACATTGTAAATCTATAATAAATTCTTACTTGGCATGGTGTCAAATGCCTTTCAGAAGTTCATATGCATCAATATTATTGAATGCTTTAGGTCTATAAAGACAGTTAGTACCTCAAAGATGTTAGGGGGTTTCTCATATCCACCTTGAAATCTGTGAACAAAACTATTACATCTCTATGTCATGATATTTTATCCAGAGCTAATTTTAAACCAACAGAGGTAACTAAACAGTCAGGAGTTGAATGAATCATTTTATTTTCCCCTTCTCCACCAGCAGTACTCCAGCATTTCCCAACTGCATGCTCTTATACCATCTTTGACAATGTACTCAGATTCAACCCATGCTATTGTGTGTGTAATTACACACACACACCAGTTATTCTCAATCTTGGTATAAGAACTATATTCTCCCCTTTATTTGAGCACATTAAGATTTTTGAGGCATGTTTTCAACTTATGTAATCACTTTTCCCACCCTTACGATTCTGTATGCCACTCCTGTCCCATGGTCAACAATAACATCAGCCTTATGGAAAATCACGGTGATGTATTCCTTTAGTTTTGAGCCATGTGACATTATCTTTAATATCTGCTTCATTTTCTGTTGTCCTATTTATTTTCTTCCATTTATGACCAGAGGGCCTTTGGCAGCATGTACTTTTCTTCAGCCTATTCACCAATATCTTGCAATCCTTACACTTTTGTCTTTTAAAACGCACCCTTCTTTATGGAACACTCCAGGCCCTATTCTGTCTGCACTAGAGAATTTGCTCTGCTGCATTCTATCATCACGTGATGCACGCTGAGAAATGCAACTTGTAGCAGTAGCATGTATTTTATTCAGTACAAATCTCAGTATCCTAAATATCATAGTTATTTGCACTGTTTGTCCAAAATCACTAGTAGGTTCATTTTACACCAGTTTGAAAAATGCAGTATTTGTAGGGTAGTCTCCTTATGGCACATCCTAATATTTTATTGAACTTACTAGCAGTGTAGATTTTTGGTGTATCACAGAAAATAGTATTTTTACCATCATCTCTTCACATATTGCATTCATGCATTCTAACAATGTACTTACTATAAGATGTACAACACCTCACCAGCTTTGTATTACAAGCCAAAGACCTTTAGACCTTAATATTGTAACAATACCACAATATATATACAAAGAGATAGCATTAACAATTTCCTAAGCTTTTCCTCTAAAATCATTTTTTTTTCCTGTAGCTGCATTATTTGAATTCTGATTAGAATCTAAATAGAAATCTATGATGAGACTTTGCTTTTATTTACAAATGAACACTGTGGATGCTTTCTATTTATAACATTTACATTTCATTTATATTGATAGGCTAAGAACATATTTAAGAATCAAATATATAGTGTGGTTCAATATCTGGCATTTAATCTTTAACCAAAAATAAATTATTTATACTTATTTTTAATGTACGTATCTGCTCTTAGAATAGAGGGCACATCACAGATCTTAAAGAATTAACATTCAATTCAAATAAACAGGTATCTGAAAAACTTTAACTGGAGACTTGACAGAGTCCTGCTTACTTGTTAATGACTATATTCAGTTCTTCAGTATGACACAAGTGAATCCCTAATGTAGTCCTTAAAATGCCATTGTAAGTATTCTTGAAAGATATATTACGTGTAAGTGTGTCCCATTATGATAGTTCCCCAAATAAATGGGAAGAAACCAAAAGATTCCATGATAGAGTATGAAGGAAGAAGAGAAACTTAAGTTTGACCTAATCATCAAACTGACATCACTGGAATAAATAAATAAATAAATGAAAACAGATAAGCCTGTTGTTGCAAGCAGTCTCTGAAGAATTTGGAAAGCTGAAGCTGATAGGATTTGTACATTCGCAAAAGTTTCGACTATTGCGAGATCCTCACAATCTGTTAACATCTAAAGCAGGTGGATGAACTTGATATTCTTTTTATTCAAGTTTAACATTTTAAAATTGAAATATCGTGATGTCTTCCATCATTTCATCTTTATTCTACTTACAGAATTCACATTTCTCTGTTGCTTTTTGTCTGTATAGCATAAATATCACTATTTAACTCAATTTATTTGAAATCCCAAAAAACCCTCATTGAACCCCATCCAGAAATTGTTCATAAGAGAAGGCTTTGTATTGCTAAACCCTTATTTATATCTAATTGTAATGATGGAACATAGAACGTTCTTTTAATAGAAAACATTTGCATCTTGGTTTCACACCTTAACCGATTAAGGATTGGAATCCCCAATTTTCAGTTATTAAAACTAAGTTACAAGAAACATATGAGGGATGAAAATTGTGCACTCTGGAACATTTTAGCTAGATATGGAAAAAATCTGGAGGAAAAGTGGGGGAGTTCAAACATATCATTGATCAAGTACAGTATATGGTTTCCAGCAACATGTTGAGTTGCATGTAGGGCCCCTAGATAAATGCAAATCTGCTGCCAATGAATTGAACAGACTGATGAAATTTCTAATCAATCTCCATCCAGTGAATATGCGGTCAGTCGTTGGCACAAGACGCTCCACTACAGTGAGACAGATGCCAAAACTCAGTGGAATGCAAAAGCCGTGGTGTGCAGCTTAAAAACAAATCTAAAAAAAAAAAAAAAAAAAAAAAAAACCCAAAAAAAAATCCCCCCTTGCCCCAAAAAAAAAAAAAAAAGAAAAATCTAACAAGCCCCTAATCTTTCTCTATTAGCAGGGTCCTTAGGGTTGCTAAGATCATCTTGAAGACTACTTCTATTCAGCACTTGATGTCAGGTAAAGTGCTCACAGGATAAGATGACCGGAGAAGTAGTATTTAGTATTTGAAGGCATGATCATTCTGCACAGGAAAGACTGCGGTTTACATAAAAGTTTAAAAAAAAAAAAAAAAGGAAAAAAGGTAAATGATCTTTCTCTTGCAGAACCTTTCAGACTCCTCTAACAAGCTCTCCAAAATAAGCATATAAAGCAAGGCTTACATCAATCACTATGAAACATAGAGGAACCTCCCCTCCAGTTCCTCCCTTTGCCCCATGCTGGTTTCTCCTCTCTTTTCCAGGTTCTTGATTTCCTTTTTTTTTTTTTTTTTTTGTTTTTCTTTATTGCTCCTTCCTGCTGGTTTACAGCCCCTGCACCGCAGGGACCCTGCTCGCCACTGCCAGTGACTCTGGCTGCGGTACCAGTAAGACACACATGTTGTCCATTTCTTCCAGGTGCATTTTTTATTCAAGACCCACTGAAATCCGTGGAAGTCTAGTGGTGTTGGATCAGAATCTAGTATTTTCAAATCTTTTGAAATTAAATGAACCTGAAAGTTTGCTAAATGGAAGATGCTGGAATTCAGTCCATACCCAGCTGCACTGGGCTTGAAACAAGGGTTTCTGAGTTCAGTGCACGCCGCCTTGACTTGCTACTAACTTATTTTGGATGTGCCGCTGTTGACACCATTTTAGAAACTCTTCTGAACTCCAGATTTGAAGCTTTTCAACCAAATGTATGGATATATAAACAACTGCAGTCTAACTCAGACTTTCACCAGGAGTGGGCATTTCACTCCAGTCATTCTTAAGTGTAGCTCTGGGTATAACAACTGCAGTTAGTTGAGGATCCGTCAAAATCTACAACTCACCTGCCATTTTCTAAAATTCCTCACACTTTTTGAAGTGCAGTTTACATACAGTTATAGTTCAGCTGCCTGCAATGACAGGAAAACTTCTAAGCTCCAAACACGTTAGGTGTAAGATTCTTTTTACATGGTTAAGGTGACATGAATAAGGCTGCTAACTTTAAACATACAGTGCTGCAATGCTCCATTTTGAATTTAATACTCTGGAAATTAGAATTTTCTCATTGTGGTAAGTTTTTCAACAAAATATTTGAATATCACAGAGAGGCATTTCAGTCCATTTAACATGACAGCTGCATTTTGAGGCATACGGTTTGCCATCTAATGCTTGATCAGGTACAGGAATTTTTTGGGTCAGTCTAACACTTGTAACAGTAATGGGACAGAAACTTACTAAAGGCTTTGGTATTTTCTACATTGCTCAAGTAGACCATAGGTGTCAAGAAATAAAAATATTTCACAATTCCAGCTTACTCTGATGCATGTCTGTATTCTTTATAGATGCTCTTCTATTATGTTCCATACATTTTAGAAGAAAAACATTTGAGATTTTATGAGGAATAGCCCTAGCAGCAATGTAAAGCGTGAGTATAAACCAGGAGGTGTTACATTCTCAGTTTTCCTTTCTATAAGGCCCCTTCTCCTTTGCCTAGACATCCGTGTCTGTTCCAGCTTTTTTAAAACATCACACAAAAAGAATACACAATTTGATGTTGCAACATCGTAGTTATTCCAACCAGACCATCAGCAGTGAGCTAAGCCACATTTTGCCATAGCGAGCTTTTTTTTGTTGTGCCAACAACATAACTAAGAGCAAGAAGCTGCAAAGCCTTTTCACTTGCAGAGTAAGCCAAAATCTAACTATAATCCTCCTACGACAGTATATTCAATTACAGAGCCACAATTGCCGCCTATGCCAATTAGCATTTTTATAGGATCTTAGGGAACACCAGCAAATCAGCACCAGCTCCCTCCCTGTAAAAATTCCCCCGCATTCTTCCAGACTAGTTTTCAAGGAGCCGTAGTCAGCACGGATGAGGAACCATGGAAGAGGAGACTATCTCAGCAGCCTGATTGCTTGTGCCCCTCCATACAGCTGTCAACTAAATAGTTAACTGACCTTGGCTCCATGAGCTGCAAAAGCCCATAGTAATACTTTTGTAAGGGCAGCACATCTTTGACATATAGCTCTCTGAAAGAAAGGTTTTGCACATGGTTGTATTAGCAATGAGGAAGAAGAATCAAGCATAATTCTCCAGAAAGCTATATGTCAAAGCAAGTGACATATACAACAAAGATTTGATGGCAATCAAATATAAATGATATTAGGAAGCAGCAGTAAAATAGACTTAGAAAAATCGATTCATTTTTAATCAGAGCTGTTTTTATCTAAAATTATTTTGTGAATAATTGCTATCTGAACATAAACCATAGGCCAAATATGGAAGCATGCAGGTAAGTAGTTATAGAACCATTTTAAAATAGAGGTCTTTCCTTTTAATTTCAAGCAACAGATTTCCTAAGAATATGAATTCTTTTGTCTTTGAATAGGAATCTGCTTGAATGTCAATTTAATGATTACTACTGGTAGATGGAATTTTGATATCCATTTGGTACTGATTTACACCAGTGTTTTCAAGGCTGCCAAAAAGCAAATCCAGGAGGCAGGCAGCCAAAATTCCAGAACAGACAACTGTCTTTTATTTTATAGCTTATGCATTTTGAGCTTAATATGATTTTCCACTAACAAGTTCTGTACCTTCTCCAAAGTGCTAAAACTGGTGTGCAGAATTGCAAAGTAACATAGCCTGTTCGAGGCATGCTAATATTAAACTCACGGCAAATTATAGAAATTATACTGTTTACTTAGGGAAAAAAAATGGCAAGGTTAGAAGAACTTCACATGATTCATTGCAGACACTTGTTTCACTAGTCACATTTTTAAGCTCAGCCGTGAGCAGAACAACAGTATGTCAGCTCAGTGGTGTTTCCTGTCTGATACAGGATAAGCAGATACATAGAAAGATAAAGAAAACATCGCTGTAAGACTCCAGAGAAGTACAAAGTATCATGTAGTGGTTATCTCACATGTTTGATAAATAGGAGTAAACTGTACTTAATCCTTTCAGAAAGGCCTCACAACCAAGCTACATTTCAAACAGAAAAGAAGATAGAAATGAGAACAGGATTTGCTCACTTTTCAGGCAGAACTATAAAAAGTGTCCAGTCTTACAAAACACAGAAGCATATTCAGGGCCTTATCTTGCACTGAATACTTTGATGATTCCTAATGTTAATACTATTCCAGTTGCAACAGCAGTATTACTGAAGAAAAAGCTATTCGTCCATTATTCTATACTCTATGAGACATGAGGCCCCAGCTACTACTACATGCTAATCGATACCAAAGACCAAACAGCTTTGCTATGTATTCTTCCACTGATAATCCACTGCAAGGATGAACTCTATTACAACAGCATGGATGTGTTTATTGTTCCTCCTCATAGCAGTAGCTTTCACTGGACCATGACTCCCTGAAACCAAACTCATATTAACTAAGTTGACTATACCTAAAAATATAGTCATAAACAGGCTCTTGCACCATAAACATCCCTGAAGCTGTAACATCACAAAGAGTGTTATTTTATATAACGCTAAAGCCAAAATCAAATAGCCTATAAATATCAAAATTTTAACAGAAGAAAGATACATTCTGTAGATAACTTTTAGCCTTTTATAATAGAAAAATGTATCCTGTTATATTTTTTGAGCTTTACTATTATACATGTTGATATTATGATATCACATTGTAGTGGCTTTTTATGTGCATATGTTTCGCACTGAATTGTGTTTCAAAAATTAACACTGGCCAGTCAGCTGCAAAAATAATTACAACATTAAGAGTAAACCATAACAAGTTACTTGAAAGTTAACGAATTAGCCTTCAATTTTTTAAGACTGTATGCAGTCTGTATCCATATAAAATGTAAAACTACGCTCTACCTTCCCCAGGTACACGTCCAAAGATGTTTATTGCCCAGCCCTCAGGTGGCCAAACTAATGATCCACATGTAAATAAAGGCCATGGGCACTCGTGTTCTGATACGAACTGGCAAGAGCACATCTCTTCGCTTTCTACATTTTTGACACAGGTTTTTGGCTCATTAAACTCTTCCCTCGCCTCCTCCCTCAGTAACACTCGCTGACCCCTACAAACTCCTAAGCTATGTCTGCTTTGTGGACCTCACAGTAGTATAAAGAATATGTGCCAGCTTAAAAGCAGCACTCCTGCGTAACAGCATGGATTTTGCCACATGTTAGTACAGGACAGACACAGCCTTAAAACCAGAGTCCTTCAAAGATAGGTTATGAGTCCTCAAGCTTACCCAATAAAGATCTGCCACTGCACACATGGTAAAAATCCCACAAGGTCAGTCACTCTAACAGCACCGTGTGCAATTTCTTTCCTTGTTGCAACCTGTACAATGCATACTGCTGGCCTGTAATCAATTCCCAGGCACCCATTAGACTCCCTACATCCTCCTTTTAATATATGTGATGCAGAAGAACCATCAAGGACTTTCAACTATACACTGAAGAGACATCAGATTTCTTGTAGATGATTTTTTTTATGTTTTATTGATTTGATACACATTCATACACAGCAGTATAAGCATGTGCATGTATCTCGATATATACACATACACAAAACGTGATATGTACGATATACGTATAAAAAAACAAGGCCAGATTATCTGGTCTTGCAGCAATGTACTCAGCATAGGACCAAAGAACGATCTGGTGGCATACAAGCCTTTCAGAGTTGTAACACTGTCCTACTCTGCAGCCTTCTGGGGACCAGACCTGCTGCTGTAACATGACAGAAAGATAATAGCTATATATTATAGATCTAATAATAAAAGGGAAGTTTGCTTTTATCTTACCATTGGTTATTCTGTTTTCCAAGGACCTCTGTAAGTGATCAGTTATCATTCAAATACCATGACTCTCAGGCATAACACTTGAAGATGGAAGAAGAAGAAAAAAAAATACATAGAAACTTTCAAATTGGATTCCTCAACACAAAGATATCTAATAAAGCCCATGGGAGAGTCATTGCAGGTGATGCAACTGCACCAGGCCCATCAAGTTAATAGGATGCAGGTGTTGAAGTGGGGGGAAGTCTGGGCAGCTATAGCTAGATACCCTCCTTTATTCTTGGCCATCCTCAACCTTGTCATGTTTACATATCCCAGAAGTACACGCTTTCAGGACAAACACAGAACAAGTCAGAACCCATCAGCATGCAAATGAATATTTTTCCACAGTAAAATATTAAATTGATGTTGACATACATTATGAAAAAAGAAGAAAAAACAGAAACAGTGAAATCTGTCAAGCTGGTTATCAAACACCTGGCTGTGCTTGATGCACTGGAATCTTTAGTTTTGGGGAGCTGAAAAAGGAGAGGCCTCATGGACTTACAGTGCATTCTGTGAAGAAAAGGAGCTAGAAAGTTTGTAGCTATGTTATCTAGGTACCTTTTCAGCTCACAGAAATAGTCTAATTGTGATACAGCTCTGACAGGCTTGTTTTACATGTTAAAGAATAGCAAAATGCATTTTGAGCCATCTGCTTTTCCGCAAACTACCAGTCATTAATATCTAGACATGAATTTCTTCCCCTGTTGCAAGTTCATGGCTTGGACCGATGAGACGTGTTCCTGTCATTCTCAGACATTACTGGAGAAGTGGCAGGTGTTTGCACAGTAAGTAAAGAGAGAGAAGGAGAAAAACTGGGAGTCATGGTTGGTGGAGGGTATCCAAGACCATGAGTAAGGGGAGAACGGGCATATTTTGTAAATGCTTGTCCTGAGGTTATATTTGGCATCCGTGGTGGCACAGTCCTTATGCCAGGTTGAGCTACTGATGTTATCAAGGGAGGAGGGAAATCAGATTTCTTCTCCTTAAGAAAGTTCTGAATGTGTACATTTTCATCCTTCAGTTCTGCAATATCACTAAACACTGAAGCAAGAGGTTGAAATCTGGGTTCCCAACTGAAAAAATAATCCTGGTTACAACTCCCTCTGAGATCTTCATCATAGGTGACAAGAGTTGCAAGGGAATCACAGTGGCAGTCCTGCATATTTGAGGTCAAGACGTATTCTTTTGTGAAGTCTGTCATTATGTCTTTCTCTTTTGTTTGAATTTTCTTAAGTGTTTGAGATAATATTTTGTTAACTGCATAGTCTATTTCACAGGCTTCTTCTCCACATTCATCTTTAAGGGCCTGCATGTTCTCCAAGCTTTGACTGGTAGCCACAACATCAGTTTCTCCAGACTGGCAGGATAGTTGATCAGATTCTCTGGGAATTCCTGAATCCGGCATCTGTGAGCCTCGCTCACTTAAAGGTGAACCATTTCTCTTTCTGCAAGGATGTTCATTGATCCTTTTGATTTCCTCATCTTCCGCTGTTTCCCCTTCAGCTGAAGCATGGCCACTGAAATCTGGATGCCTAGAGGGATTACCAACATCCTCCTCCTCTCTGATTCCTGCTAAGCTCAGCCACTCGGCTATGGTGCCCATGGGAAGCATACTGCTCTCAGTACTCTGGATTTTCTGGCAGTCCTTGGGGACTTTACCTTCACTAGCCAAACTTAAATCAGCAGCTGAAGAGGATGCTGCTGCTTTTCTCATGGTCATGTCTTTTCGCTTATATCTCAGAACGAGTGCAATCAGACTGATAGCAAGCAATAGGAATACTATAAAGGAGACGGAAATGGTAACAATCAGGCTGTGTGCAAACCCCACGGAATAACTTTCAGGAGAATTAGAAACATTTACCAAAACAGTGCACATAGTGAACTTCGAGTCAATTTTTGGACTATGAGCTTTTACCAACAACTCCAGGGTGTCTTCTTTCCTTTTGCTACCATTTTTCTTTCTATGAACAGTTTGAGTCAAATAAATATTACCACTGGTTTGATTTACAGAAAAGAATGGAGAAGATTTCAGCAAGGAATAATGAACAACTCCGTCCAGCCCACCATCCTTATCTGATGCTGTCACTTCGCCAAGTAACTGACCTGCTTCATTTTTCTCAGGGAGATTAAAGAAATACTGATCTTGAGTAAAAACTGGGTCAAATTCATCTCTCCCCTCAATATCTATGTGAACTGTAATTGTAGCCAATAAGTCACCTTTGTCTTTTGCTTGGATTATGAGACAGTACCTATTCTGACCTTCATAGTCAAACATTTGCTTTGAATGAATATCTCCTGTCAAAGGGTCGATGGAAAACATGTCATGGTCTCTAGGAGCATCACGATGAGTGAAACATGAAGACTGGATGGAATAGGTGATGTGTCCATAGGAACCTTTATCAAAATCCAATGCCTTAACAGTGCACACAAAAGAAAAGGTAGGCAGATTTTCACTGACCACGCAGTTCAGGCTGGGAAACATAAACAGTGGGGCATAATCATTGTCATCTAGGACACTAACAAGAACAACAGAAAAAGCCACATTTTTTACATCAGTTCCTCCATCTGTGGCTTGGATAATCAAAGTGAATTTCACAGTATCTTCATAATCCAGAGCTTTTATCAAATCCACTGATCCTGTTTTCCCATCCAAGCGAAAATGACCCTTGTCATTTCCGGAGCTGATCGTATAAGTGATCTCTGCATTAGCCCCTACATCGCAGTCATTTGCTGAAACTTCAGTGATACGGCTACCTATGGCGATGCTTTCTCGGACGTGAATATGATACTCCGGGTTGTTAAAAAGCGGTGGATTATCATTAGCATCCTGTACATTTATTAGAACAGTAGCAGTTGAATTCAAAGAA
This sequence comes from Crypturellus undulatus, assembly GCA_013389825.1. Lineage (NCBI taxonomy): Eukaryota > Metazoa > Chordata > Aves > Tinamiformes > Tinamidae > Crypturellus > Crypturellus undulatus. Next base: position 300,793 of record VWPW01022554.1, read on the forward strand.
GGTGTTCCATGATCAGATGCAAGGAGGACCAAAGAGTGAGAAGCAGCAGTTTCCCTATCAAGGGTATTGCTCAAAACGAGATTGCCAACAAGTCTGTAAGATGTTTCTAATTCCACAAGACTTGTTTCCACAAAGAATAGATTATCAGCATTGCCATCAATAATAGAGTACTCAATATACGTATTTTCATGTGCCCAGTCACAGTCAATGGCTGAAAATGTGAGGATTCTTTCTCCAACTGATGCATCCTCACTCACACTGAGGTTATACACTGCCCTCGTGAACTTAGGGGCATGGTCATTTACATCATCTATTTGTATCTCTACAGACGTAACTGTGCTTAAAGCAGGATTTCCACTGTCCTTAGCTTCTATAAGGAGTCGAAAAGTGGAATTCTTTCCCGAGTGTATCACTTGTTTAGTAGTGAATATTGAACCTGAAAATAAAATAGAATTAATAAAAGACAAACACACTCATGAAGGCAAGCAACTGTGATTCAATGAGAGGAATCTAATTGGTCGTATTTGAAAATGATTAAAATGCAATGACTGCATACATGCAAAAGTAACTTTATGAAGCCATAGTTAATCTGTAAAGCCAAGGGCCTACCCGCAATGGTACAACACACATATTGTACGGTACAAATACACATGCTGCACTTGACTAGCAAAAATATCTCTTCTTAATAGATTAAACAGATAAACTGCAGAAAATAAAAACCAAAATAAGGCTAAGGAAATACAGGCTCATTACTGGAGGCTGCTATTCTCTGAAAGTTCATTACTGACTGCTATTAGTTTTCCTGTCTTGCTATCCAGTAACACCATTATAGACATGTTTGTTACTTAGGCAGGTTTGCCAATACATTAGGTAAATAGGTTTCATCCAACTTGCTTATCTGAACATGTTCAGAAGTCATTCACTTCTGCTTCATTGTTGTAGTGTTATAGGTAAATGGTTAGGATAATGCTGTGTTACAATTTTCTAATCATAGGTAAAAACGGTCACTAGCCAGAGATAAAGACAAGTTGGTGAACACAGAGCACAAATGAGTAAAAAAGAAAACATCTTTAACTGGGTGAAAAAGAAATCTGTATATTCTGTGTTTGCAGTTGCTATCATCCAAAAAACATTTTATTCAGAAATTCCTCTCACATCAATGCTTGGGAACAGCAAATGAGTGACATGAACTTGCTCAAACTGAACAATAGTTGCACATTTCTGCAATCTCTGACACAGGCATAACCAAGAAATCCTTTGTATACATAGATATATATGTACACACATACATACACACACAAACACATGCACACACAGTTTTCCACCTCCCAGAATACTACAACAATAGGCCAGGATGTTTAAATCTATACATTTATTAACTATTCCAGAAAATTATGTACTTTGGAAAGTTCTCAACTTAGAAAACTTTCAAATTCCACTTAAGATTAGTGGATAGTCCAAATCCTAAAAACATACGGCCCAACCAGTAGAGAAGTTCCATCATGATGGCTTCAGCTTGTACTGAGAAGTAGTAAGTATGAACTTAAATTTCATGAAATTCAATGCATGAGGTGAAATTTCACAAAACAATGCAAAACTGACAGCAACATGTCCCTTAAATCATGTCAGGGGAATAGCATCTCTAAGATGTCGTGACTAGCTCTATAGACAGTTCAGGGATAAACTGAGAGCTCCAGTCTGATTCCATCAGTTTTTCAGGTGTAACAGCATGCTTAGCCATGATGTAGGGTGTATTTATGTCCAAAGATTGAGAAACTCAGGTAATCAGTGGCAATAGGTTAGGAGGTGGAATATGAACATTCAGTTTACGCTGTGTGAGCTGAAATAGCAAACCACATTAACAGACTCACCATTCGCAGGATCAACAGAAAATCCCTCAGAGGAAGAAAGCATTTTGTAGGAAATCATTCCATTAGACTCCGAATCCCTATCCACAGCAGAGACTGTCAGAACAGCAGCATCCACAGAAACGAGCTCTGGCAAGCTCACCTAAAGGGCAGAGCACAAGGACAGTTTTGATAAAGCTGGATAAAAAAAGTACAGTCTTGATAAAGCTGCATAGAAGTTTTTGAGCATAACAAATCATTATCTTTAATTTGATTTGACTAAGGGAAAAAACACAGTTCCCAGGTTTGGAAAAAGTTTCACCTACTCATTTTCTTCCATGGACAAGCCTGTAAACATCTAAGATATTGAAAGCAATGTGTAGGATTAAAATTTAGAGTAAGCTTTAAACAATATTAAAATCCATCTACTTCAGGTTTCATTATTACAACAAGTTAAATGAACCTCTGAGTGCTTCTTATTAATAATATATTAACAGAAGGAATATTTAATAGTGTATTTTAACTGTAAATACTGTTTATCCATGCTTTCAGAAAATATTGATTTCAGTACATGGAATACACTTTGCAGATCCATTCTGGAGTATGTTAGTGAACTTAAAAAATATATATATATATATATCCTGAAAATCCCAGCATCAGAGCACTTAATATTCACTAGATTATTGTTATATTTAGTTTTCAGAATGTACCCTTTCTTCTTCTTGTAATCTAGGATATCAAGAAAGTCCTTTCTTCAGAGCTTCCATTATTTGAAAACCAGATAAAGTATTTCTGCGACCAGAATTGCCTCCCACATTATAAATTAAATTTCAAAAATTAATAATACAGCAGCTACCTTTGTCATAACTTCAAATGTTAGTTTATATCATTTCATTACAAAAATTAATGTATATTTATCCACATATAGGATAAATATTAAAACTGGTGAAAGGATACTAACATGGTAAAAATTACAGGACCGTGAATAGGGAATTTTACATATCATTGAATGAAAAATAAGCTGTGTATCTTAGTGTCCAAGCAACACATGAAAAAACAGGATTGCAAAGCCAGAAGCTCAGCTGGTTTACATTAGCATAGTCAACAGAGCTATGCCGATTTACATCAGTTAATAATCCTGCCTCTAAGGCCTGCTTCAATCTACGCAAAAAAATCGCATGAACAAATGTTTCCCGAAACTATTCTCCAAAACCAGACGTATATGAGGGTTGAAAAAAAATTAAGACCTAGTCCAAGGAAAAGCTTGAGCATTTAAAGTGCCTTTTAAATGCACTTTAATGGTATTTACACTTAAAAGTGTATGCAGGTGATTCACACAATTCCTGCCAACTCTGGCACCTGAAATTTTCACAGGTGCACACAGCCTGTCCCACAGTTATCTAACTCTGCTCCTGCACATGTTCACAGGTAGTGACTTACCTACTAAGCAGAATGTTTTGACTTGACTAAATCTGTCTGGGATTTATAATTGAAGAATTGCTAACTGAATTTGAATTCTCTGAGTTTCCCTCTACCTCTTGTCCCTACACTAGGCACCACAAAGAAAAGCTCCACTGCCCCCACTATGGTACATACAGACCTCTCCATCTCCTCTCCCGGCTGACCAACCCATGCTCTAAGCTCTCTCGGGCACCAGCCTTGGCACAGGCCCCACAGGACAGCCCACATGAGCAAGTCCTTGGGGAACAATTCCTTGAGAACCTCCCCCTTCCTTTGGCACCCCCTCTGCAGCCCCTCTCCAGCCACAGGTCCAGGCCTAGTCTGCCTTCCAACCCTTATCCTGGCCCTAGGTCCCAGCATGTGCTGAGCCTTAGAAAAAGCCCACACAGGGTAAAACTCTCTTGGCAGCCCACCTCTGTTCTTAGGAGCCTCACATGACATACGTGCCCATCCCTGTAAGTCATTTTAGTGGCCCGTAATAACAGAGAAACATTTGCAAAAACGTTTTTGCACAACTTGACTTCTACAACAGTCTGGCAGCTAAAACTTTTGTCCAGGAATGTAAAAGCTGCACTTTGTGAGCTCCACAGTCTGGTGGGAGATGTTGGGTACACTGACGTTCATATCCCTCACCTCCTACAAAAGTAGTCCAGCTATAAGATAACTTACAAGTTACAGTGGTGATAAATACATTTTTAAGGCATACATAGAAACTCGCACTCCTACTATTTAGCATCACATACAGAAAGACGTCGGGGTGTTTGTAGTCCATTTGCCACACTCCTACCTGATATGAATCCTGAGTAAACACCGGTGGGTTATCGTTGACATCCAAAACAAGGACAGTGAGCTCTGCTTCTGTTTGATGTATGGAATCTGAAACTATGATTACCAACTTATACACAGCAGTCTCTTCAAAATCCAGTGGTTCTACCACGGTGATTACACCAGTATATTGATCGATAGCAAACTTCATCCCAGGACTATTACCCTCAATAAAACCAAACTGAAGTGCTGGCCTTGAGTCTGCATCTGTTGCTGACACCTGAGTCACCGTAAAACCAGGCAGGACATCTGAAATCATAATTTTCAAAATAAGTCTTAGCTAAAAATGTTGTGTATTTGAAGATTTTATCAATTTTGTAAATACTGAATTTTAGATATATGTGATCTGTGTTAATTACTTTTTGGAGTATTTTGGATTCATTTAAAATAAAATCAAGATCTAGACATGCTATGAAATCTGTAGAGAATTTCTTCATATACACCCACCTTATCCCAATTCTGACTGCATTTCTAAAGCCTCTCAAAACAAGAAAAGGTAAGTAGAAATGATATATTCAGCCAGGTACAACAATCTTAAAGATAACAAGCGTACTCCTATGAGATTGAGAAATTGGATACAGACAGGATTTATCACGTGCCAAACTGACTGTACCAGAAATTGCAAGCTCACCTTGCCTCCATCTGTGACCATATAACAAAGACTAGAGCTACCAGACACAAAACCAGTTTTCATGGGGATGTTTGGGGTTTGAAGCCTGAAACACGTTGTGCTATACAGCCATGTCCTAAAGCAAAAGTACTTAGGCTGAAACCTAAGGAAGTAGCCAGTAATATCAGAGCTATTCTGCATTCGTGGTTCCCATTCAATCTCTTGTCATTACTTAATTAAGAAAAAATGAGAAAAAAAAAAAGATATGAAAGACCTCTGAAGGACCTGGCACTGGAGCCCAAAATGAACAGATTTCAGATGTATTTCTGGGGAGTTTGCTTTTCTCTTTCTAAATTGCCTATGGTTTCGTTCTGAACTGTTCTTGTTCAGAGCATGTATACAATGTGTAAAGATTAAGAATGCCTTCGAGAACAAAAACGGATCAAAATTTTCTTCTGTATTTCAAAACTAATAGAATCAATTATGCTTTCTACTACAACCTCTTGATTACACGAGTCACCAAAAGCAGTACTGTGGTCTGACAAATCTAGTCCTGTAACACTTAACTGTACAATTACACTTACTTTCGGGAATTTCCACTTTGCTGAGAGGTTGGACAATCGGAGTGTTGTCGTTGACATCTACTACTTGTATCCACACAACACTCGTAGCAGAAAGTCCAGGATATCCTTTATCAGCAACTTGTACAACCAACCTACAAATGGGAGGAAGCTGTAGTTGTCACCATCTGCCAGAAATCACAAAACTATTCACCAAACATATAAATGGGGAAAAAAATAGGGTAGTCTCTTTTTCTTCACATTGTTCTTCCTAAATTTGTATCCTTACTTCTACAGTGATGACTGGCAGGGATTTTATTCCAGGAGATTCTGTAGCAAAAACATACTGTATTCCTAAGTACTCATGTCACCCAATTTCATATCAAGTAGAGGTGTTTAAATGAACTAGCAAGTGTCTTTTCAAATAGAGAAATCTCTCCATAAGGCAATTCAGAGCAGGAATTGAATTAAATGCTGAACTGTTCTTTGAAGGAACCTCTCTTTCTTCATTGATTACAAAGGGAGATTAAGAAGATGAAATTAGACAATATGAAAACTTCCAAAATAGCAAATTCAGCAAGAATCTAAAAATCAAATATAACTCAGTAAGTCCTTTAGAAAAGGAACTGGTAAAAAAGAAAAAGCCAGACTACCTGAAGGTATATACAGTTCAAGACCTGGTACCTTTATTAAATGTTTTGAAAACTATACACATGCCACATAATATTCTCTGTGTCTTTCCTGCATGCAGATCTTTTGAGTACTTTGTTTCTTGCTTTTTCTTCCAAGTCATAGTTCCTTCTCTAAATGTCAAGCAGATATTACTTTCCCCATATTCACATGACAATATGGAATACCAAAGCTGTAATTCCAGCTGTGGATTCTTCTTCCATTGTGAACCACACAAGCTCTGCTCTGGGTGCCCCTGTGGTTTCTGACATCAACAGAACACATAACTTGAATTACAGAGTAGTATTCAATTGGTGACCATGTAAAATTCCATACAGAAAGTGTATTTTGTCTAGAATGAATATTGGTAAGGTACATATGGAAATATTTTACTAAAAATAATCACTTTCTAAGGTTTCAGGGGGAAAAAAAATCATAAAAACATCTCAGCCAAGGCATTAAAATTAAGGTTCTGTCAACACTTTTATTATAACCCCTATTATAAAGGACTTAGAACTTCTGGGGATGAAAATGTTCAATTTAGATAAAATAAACAACTCCTTTCAAATTTGCAAGGACCAACACTATCATTTTGAATTTAAACATAAAAACATCTAAAAGTTTCTTTTGTCTCTTTTCACCTAATAAAGTAGTACACAGATTTATTAATAAAACACTAATAAAGAAAAGGGATATGAGGCTTCAAATTCCTCTAACAAACTTTTAATTTAGAATGATAAAATTCCAAAATAAATACTGAATCAAATCATGTTCCCAATAAAAGCAGAGGCATGAAGATGTTCAGTGCTTCATTAACAACAAACATCTATTCTTTGGAGGATTTATTCCAAAATTGTTTTAAAAAACTATTTACAAATATGTTAAGCTATTTAAATGACTAAAAGTTAGTTTTTAATTCAATGAAACAATGAAAAATATTAAGTTATTAAAAATATTAAGTTATTGGATATTAAGTTAAAATAATTCTTTTAGGATACTATTATCAAATTACACTAATATTTTAAAAAATCATATTCTGTTTATCCCTTTGATGTATTTTTCTGAACGTTATTCTGGTTCATAAGAATTCCGATTGGATAATTAAAAATTTGTGGCCCTAGAGGATAGGAAAACTTGCAAATGCTTTAATTGATGCCAACCATATGGAAAAAATCATACTTTTTACTAACACATATACAGCAATTTACTTTTTGTAGAAATCGCATTATTCAAAAAGTTTACGTTAACAAATCATCATACTCTCTATCGTTGAGTCACAATTTGTTAGCTTTCTACTTCTAATTATGGCATGAGCTGTAAAGAAAGAAAGTCACTTGATCGTGTTTACTCACAACTTTGTGGAAAACAGGAGAAAACAATAGCAAGGAGAAAACAGCTTATAGATGGAAACTGCTTATGGAGGAATCAGATTATGGCAAAGAAAATTCAAAATTTAATTGAAGAACAGAACATGTCCCTATGTATTGCATTTGGTTTGAGCAATTTCTGTCTGTCTTTATATATTTATAAAAAAATAGTTCTATGTAGGGAATGCCTGTGTAGTTCTTACTAAATGAAAATCTAGGAAATGTCACTTTCCCTATAATGAATCAGTTTGATCACATTTATCAATAAGTGCTGCGATTGAGGGAATAAAATTATGGTTTTTCCTCTAAATTTGAAAAGCATCCAAGAATCCACGATACAAATGGACAGTTTTATTGCTGTTTTTGATGATGGTTGATTTGCATGCAGAATCTATGGTTTGATGAAAAAAACTGAAAATTGTAAAATGTGTAATGATGTGAGCTATTTCTAATTAAGAAGAACAAAGAAAAGCAGCATACTTTTTACAAGAACTCTGTACACAAACCTGTAAGATGAAGTGTTTTCATAATCTAGGATTGTATTAGTTGCTAAAATCCCTCGTGATGAATCAATTAGGAATGCTCCATTTTCATTACCAGATACAATTGAATATTCAGTTTCTCCATTCAGCCCACTGTCAAGGTCGGTTGCAAATACCTGTTTGGAAATAAAACTAAGACTTAATTCAACAAGACAGAATGCAATTTCAGAAAGAGAAGCCTCATCCTACAATCCTCTGTATCTGGTTACTTTCCTCTCGGCGGCACAGATTCCAGTGAGTAACCATATAGGCTCTCAACACGTGAGGTCATGTGAGGTCACAAGAGCTGCTCAGGAATGGAAATGGTATGCACATAATTTATTTTTTGAATAAGTTTAAATTCAGCTTCATAAAGCATTAGGGGTGATTGTTCTTGAATGTGATCATGTTTATACTGCTATGGTTGCTCATACAATCCTGCCTCTCTTTAGTACATAAAAATGCACTGTATTAAATATCCATGACTGGCCCTTAAGTATTGCTGCAATGCAAATAGATAAAGCATAAGTTTAATCAATTACAAGGGTTTTTAGAGCTTTCGTGAGATAGTTCATCGATTACTTTTCAAAATATGAAGAAATGTAAAAGGGGCAAAGCAAATTATAAGAACATCTGAAAGAATAACTTTCAGCAGCAGTGAACACTTTTCTCAGATTTCTCTGACTCTTTGAAGAGGCTTCTTTGCATCCTTTCTGGTTGCTGAACAAGCATTATAATAACTATGGGAATGAAATCATAGCAGAGGTAACTAGTCAGATTCAATAAATATAATAGACATAATAGAATGTATTCCATAAGAAACTTTTGACTGCACATCTGGGTTTACTGCCTTTTGATTTTCCCGATTGCTGGACATATGTTTCTCTAAATAAAATGTCCATCATTTCCTAATCACTCTGCCCTTGAGGCATTTGTAGCTTTCCATTTATTTGCTCTCTAGAGGAGAAATATATGCAGTACCTAATATGACCCTCACCATGACCTGACTTGCAATGCAAGAACGTGTACTGAGGAAGTTATGTGTTCTTCTAGTCCAGCTGATGTCTTCTTTTGCTCTAACGTGGCCAGCTGGAAACACTTTCAGAGAGTAGACCCATTCAGAGGAAGAAGTGTTTGCACTTTTAAATTGAGACAAGCTGCTCCTGAAGCATCAGATTTTAAATTGATCACTCAGTTTTGACTCAAGGCTTCTACTCCTAGTCTGATTAGCTGAAAATATTCTTTTTAGTGCTATAGCCTTTTAAATAGATGCTCTAATGCATGACCCAAATTACGCAGTAACCAGAACCATACCTTTGAAGAATAATATTCAATTACTTGAAGAGATAAACAGAAAATAAAATAATTGAATTTAAAATTAAGCTGCATATCTAATAAGAGAACAAAAAAAATCTTCTTCAACTTGATAGAATTGAATGAATGACTTGAAATCTAAGCTAGAAAAAAAATCAACAATTAGTTTAGATATCCAAGTAAAGTAGCAGAAATACCAAGAGTTCCAGTCTTGATTTTTTTTAAAAAGTGACAGTCCAAAGCAGGCCTGCCTTTTTTTTTTATTTATTTTTTTTTTAACAGAAACAAGCTTGTGAAGACATACTTCCTCTTACCTGTATGATATCTGTTTTAGGAATTTGCCCTTCCCAAACTGATGCTTTATAATAGCTTTGCTCAAATTTAGGTACATTGTCATTCACATCTTGTATCCAAACCACCACTTCACCGAGCGCTGAATTCATGCTATTTTCAGCCAACACTAAAAGATGTACTTTATTCTTAACTTCATAATCAAGAAACTTGGCCTCTTTTATGGTGATCACACCTGGTTATTAAAAGAAACTGAGATGTGACATATGTAGTCAGGAAAAAAACCCACAAAGTATATTATATGTACGTATAACACAAGTTATAAAAGTCCTAATTAATGTGGTCTCCCCTACTTTTATCTAGCATCATCTTCCACGTGCTATTACTGAACAAATCTAGGGTGTCCTAAGTAAGTTCCCTCATCAGCTACGACATGGTAATTTCCTAAAACAAAGCACATTTACTTCTGGAGAGACAGAGAGGAAGAGACGTGACTGTGCGACAGTGGAACAGCTGTGTCTCGGGAGTCTCTTGGCCCTCCTTTGAAGAGTGGCTCCAAAAGGCAAGTACCTCATCCACGTCCAAATAGGCAATAGCTGCTTCAGTCTCTGTATTTGGCTGACCAACACCTGAAACACTAAGACTCCTTTCCCAATAAAACTATTATTCTATCAAAAAGAATCAGTGAAAGTTACATGGAGAATGGGTACAACTCAGCATTTCCATAAAAACATAAAATTTCTTAAGAACTATCTACGGTCACTGTTACAACATTCTAAGGAATATAGTGATAAATCAAAATTCTTTGTTAGAGCTAAGCATTAAACATAGTTTATTTGCACATTGATTTCATGAGAAACCAAATTCAGTTTTGCAATGAGCTTTTCAGTAATCATGTCATGAATATCTACAGCCCAAACCTGTGATAGCATAAGAAGCCATCTAGTGTTGATACCCATACTTTACCACAACAGTTCAAAAGTCCCAAAAGGAGATTCATGATATCCAGTACTATGGGAATTCAACTAATATTTCTGAAGAAAGCGTTTATGATGTTTGCAAAACATCCAGTAACCAGTTTACAACCTGGCCTATTAAAAGAGAAAAATCCTTCTACTATTTTTTTTTTTTACTTCTTTTTTTTTTGAGGCAGGGCTGGTGAGGGAGATGATACTGCAGATACACATGCTTTTTGAAGAAGTTACAATGGCTCAAAGAACAAGGAACTTCTTTCTCAGACATTTCAAGGCCTGAAGCACTAAAATGAACAAGGGTCCAGTGCTTCTTTGGTTAGGTATGTTTTGAAGGTTTATTTACACCGAAGAAGGATTTTTCTTTTTCTTTTTTTTTGGCAGTTTTGTGATAAGACGCAAGATAAAGTTTCATTTCTAAACATGAAGCAACATTTTAAGCGGAGTCGCATATTATAAGGTGTCTAAATTTATGATATACAAGTTATATTTTTATTGACATACACACCGGAAATTTCAAAATTGTGGTAGGAGCCTGCTATACATCACAGACCAATCACACTCTTTAAGGAACAAAAGATACTTAAAAATTTAAATAAATATATTAATGTACCTGTGATGGGATGTATGGAGAATATGTTTTCTTTATCACTGAAGATGCTGTATTTTATGCTTTCTCCTGTTAATTTCTGTTCATAAGCTTCTACAGTTACAAGTGATGTACCTAGGGAAACAGTAACATCTTTTCAAAATATTTACTGTAGAAATTTTGTTCCAAATTTTACATTACAGTCATTAATAGTAGATGCATGCCCAAACAGCTGTATACCAGCTTAATCACCTCTTCATGATTTGAAATAGTAGACAATAAAAGCAACTCCTCCTAGAACTTTTACTGTACTGCAACTTCACAAGCAAGACACTGCCTATCCTTTCTTGCCCTATAAATCATTAGTCATTTCATCCTAACTTCATCATCTGACTCACCAAATGATGAGCTTTCAGCAAGTTTTCCTACAGGCAAAGACTCCCATATACCACTGTAACTACCTTTTAACCTGAAGTCATATTTCAAAAAATTATTGAGTAATTTTTCTCTCTGCCAGAGATGGCATTGATTGAATTTAGGGTGAAAAAAGACACCAGCTATGAAATTCTCTTTCGAAGGTTGACTGAATAAGTGGCTGTATTCTTTTTATTCAGGTTTTGTATTTGGTCATTTTAATCTCAACTTTTCATGCATTCTTAGAGAAGAATTATTCTCAGAGAAGAAACCATTTTTGTGGACCATAAGCATGCATGCTAATTCTGAATGACTATGAAGAGATTGTTTTATTTTCCCTTCATTTATCTAATCTCAGTTTGGATATTTGAAAAATATTTTAAATTAATTTTAAAGATTTTATGTATTTAGCTATGTATTATAGAAACAGAATCAAAATTCAATGAAAAGATAAATGATCCAATATAGATTACAAGAGATGTTAAAGAAAAATCCAGTTTGAATTAGGATTTGAGAAAAATATGTATCTGAATATGTTATCCGGATCTGAATCATCCCATTTAACAGTACTGGGACAAGCTTAGAAAGCATTATTAAGGTTTCTAAATATCTATTATATTCAAGCTAGTTATGAAATCATTCAGCACATATGACAATTGATTCAACAGATTTTAATTGTTTAATTTAACCTCAAATGATTCCATCCAACTGTGATGGAATGAGGTTACTTTACAACCTGACCTCTTCAGAACAGCATTATGGACAGCTATCTAATTTACTACATTACAAAGAGCATGCTTTTCATACAAAATGTCCTGGATGCTGGAGGGAAGGACTTACCTTTATGTAAAAATCAGAGGAAACTTTTTTTTAGTACAGTCTTTTTTTCCTAAGCTACTAACTTAGAAAACCAGAAAAATATTGTTTTAAATGGTTTGTAATTCACTTCTAAAATCTAGCAACGAAAAGCAAAAATATGCTGGCTGTGATGGAAGGAGTTTTCTGTACTAACGAATATATTTCTAGAACCATTTACTATGAAAGTCTCCAGTAGGTAAAGACAGATACTAGAGTTGCACTGTTCTTTTAGAAACTAAAATGGGGGCTTTCTGGATGACTCCAGGCTGAGTTTCCATTGCTTGACTTAATATAGAAATCAGCAATCATTTATTACATTCTCAGACCAGCATTAAAGATAGCAGAAGAATTCAGGATCCAGTTATCTTCCATTATCTTATAATCCTGTCAGCAATCTTTTTGTTTGTTTTTTGCTTTCTAATAAAACTACCAGAAATAAAGGATGCAACGGCATTTCCATTTAAATCCCTGCTTTTCCTACTAAGTAAGTTAATAAAATGCTGCTCTGGGTCCTGAAATTCTTTTCAGATCCTCTCAGTTTTATTTTTCATGTTTTCATATTTTCATATGCTTCATATTTTCCTAATTGCTTTTATTTTGTATAAGCACCTTCTGGTTATCTTAAAAACTGCAACCAAACTGAAGTCTCTACTGAGGTACAAATAGGCCCTGTACAAATACACAGCATAAAAGGCAGTTCCTATCCACTGGAGCTTAAAAATTGAGCTATACTTGACTAAAATATTGCTTCAAAGAGAGGTCACAAAATTCAGGACTGAACCTACAGTTATGCAGTAGCCTAAATCAAAGTGATTTCTAGCTGACATGACATTGCCTTCACCAGTGCTTCAAAATACGAACTTTGCCTCTCCTTGGAGCTGACATTCAGTAGAATCTTTGAGGCATTTCAGTGCACCAATCTGGCAGCAAATTAACCCAACTGAAACACAGACAGTTTTCTGCTGGTTGAGCACATTTAAATGTCATGGCAGAAGATCAGATGAGCACCGAAGGTAGTGCAAAGGAGGAGAGAGATCAGGAAACAGAAAACAGTCAGATTAGCTGTGCTACCAGCTTCCAAATTAGTAAAGAATATTAGAGGAAATAAAAGAGTGATTTAAAATCTTTTGTATTTAATTTTCCAATTCAGTCAGAGGTAACAATGTTATCTGAAAAGTACCCCAAGTTACTTCAATCCAAATATCAACTCTTCCATTATAACTAATGACAGCTAGGACAATATTTGTCTACCCAGCAAAGCAAGCTGCTGTATAACTCCTAACATTGTTTTTCTTCTCACATCTGTACGCAGTATAGTGGTCTGGTTTTTCTCCTCCTTTCCCATTTCAATCTATCTGATTCATCCTTGCCCTTGAGTTCTTGAGAACTCTTAATTGCTAATAAAAAAAAAAGCTAAATGAGCACAAGAATTAAGAGATGACTTAAAAGGCAACATATTTTATATCTATTAGAAAAAATTATTCTGCAAAAACAGCCGAAATCAACAAATTTTACTGGCAAATGTCTCTAAGGAAATGCTATGAAAACTACTACTCCGCTGAAAGCTGGTGAATAATGAAAGATTTTCTTACACTCTGGAGAGTGCAGTGACTTGATTATTTATTGATTGGCTTCTAACTGCCTGTTGTAACAAAGTTTATAATATTTAAAGACAGTAAATATTGAATACTAAACAAAATAGTAGAGAATGGGGTTTTCTGAAGGTCATTAAATTTGGAGGTCAAACACTTTACTTGAAGAAAATTAGACCACACAGTCCAGTTCCTGAAGTAGTTACCCAAAAGGAAGTTCAGAATGAACTAAAGGACTTTTGGCTTTGACTTTCATTGTTTAGATTATTTTGAGTTTTCATTCTCTTAAAAATAAACTCACAGTTTTCCCACCCTGTTAGATATGTAGAAATAAAATTAGGAGCAAAAGCCAAATTTATTAATAACAGTTCTACAAATACTCAGTATGTAACATAAACGTCCCTTGGACTGAATACACTAGCATTATTCATACTTGTACGGGCCCAAGGATCATATATATGCAGTAACCTAACTTCTATGGCAGCTATATTTTTTTTTCCTGAAACATATTTGACATGTACTAATGGTTATATAAACAAGAAAATACTGCAAACAAATAGAGCAAGAATAGTATCAGTATTTGATAAAAATCTCTCATACTCTTTAAAGAATTTGATACTCCTGACATATTGCCTTTTATTAAATATATAAACTAAAATTTTGTTATGAAACCTTCCAGTTTACCCTAAAGCTTTGCTAAACTTCCTCTGATCAAAACAAATAGAAAATTATCTATATTTTCTATGGATTGAGTGGGAGAACATCTGACTATCATATTCTGTTTGCACAGTTCCTCGGGACATTTCTGTAACTTTGAGCCGGATCGCCTAGCCGGATCCCTGAAGTATGTACACATAAGAAAATGTAGGCTCATCCTAGCTTAACTATTACCAAAAAACTCTTATTTTGATATTCTTATTTTAATATTCCTGACATCTAGGTAAGAAAAATCAGTAAGGTTGAAGGAAATTTAGCCCTGTCCAGTCACAATGAAGGCAGGCAGAGAGTCTCATTGAGGCGCGATATGCAACTAATTACTGTACAATGCTGATTCTAAAAAGAGGCTTTTGAGCATCTGTGGATCACTTTCAGGGAAAAAATTTTATGGGATCTAACGCTACTTACAAATCCTGGTCAAATTCACAGGAAAGTTTCAATTAATCAAAAACCATCTTTTTTGAATTATTGCCTTTCTTGATCAGTTAAATGAAACATCAGTTATACTCATAGACCTATCTATACTACCTGTGTTAAAACATACAGTTGAAAATGTGGCTTGTGATCCCAAAGTGACACAAAGGAAGAAATATTTGAACCACACAGCAATCATTTCTGCTACAGCCATCTTCACCCTTAATTCTCTATTCTTTTTGTAACTGTCCACAGACCATAGATAGCTTTTTCAAAATAATTATCACATTTTATTTCTACCGATTTCTAATCAAATATATAGGCTCAAGATATAAAAATTCCTAGTCTCTCACCAGCCGTAGGCTCTCATTTTACAGAGTGAAATTTTAACTATTAAGAGGACAAGTTAAGGTGAACCTCATAAAGCAGCAATTGAATCAAGGATGTAGCACAAATCAGACTTTTAAATACACTTGGTAAATTGTACAGCAGGATTTGTCAGTGGAAAACTGAGACTCTCCTTTCTGTCCCTCATTGTGGTGAACACACTCCCTGAACCATGAATAGGTTCTTATCGCATCTCATTGCCAGGATGCAAGTCCACAACTGTTCTGTGAATGACAGAAAGTACAGCAGCAATTCTCCTCATCATACTGAACAAAAAGTTATAAGCACCTTATAATTTGAACTGTTTGTCTATAGGTAACATTCAATAATGCAGGCTCCCATCTAGAGATGGTGTACCCCCCATAACCTTGTTTTAACAAGCCTAAAATCTAAGGAAGGTTTTAAAATATTTCAGAATACTACTAAGGTTCACAAAAGATTCTGCTAAAGGAAAGTATCTGTTGTTAAAACTGGTATGCACCATTCATTTAAACTTGTGTGTGAGAGAGACAAGTGAAATAACAAGTAAATGTCATCCATCCATCCATCCATCCATCCATCCATCACTAAAGCAGTTTTGCTAAAGAGAGAATCTACGGATGTTCTGGGACCTCCAAGCTAAGGGATGGAAAGGCAGCACCTTTGATTCAGAAGCATTCCGTTTAACATGAGTAACATTCATTGCACACATGCAGCAAACCCAAGAGACAGAAAGTGCCTTTATCTTACAGACCATGCTTATTTTTGGCTCTGGAAAAGACTGGAAGGCCGTTTGCTTCATCCAAACCTAACTTCCCTCAGATGTTGCAAAGGAAGATGATTTCCCTACTTCATTCATCAACATTATCACCCCATAGGGTAGAAAACCAGCAACTGCAAGAATACAGTCAGGCTTTGATACCTACCTGCTGCACTGTTCTCAGCCACGCTTGCTTCATAGAAGCTCTGACTGAATGAAATCTCCTCTTCTTGTTCCTCTGTGAAGAGAGCGACCACAGCTGTGGCTGTTCGAGGGGAGATACCTTGGTCCAGAGCCACCACTAGCAGTTGGGTACTGAAGTCTTTGGAAACCAAGGGCTCCTGAAGGATTATGTCACCCGTATGCCTGTCAATCTGAAATAGAGGTTCTGGTACCATCAAACTGAAAACAATTGATCCGTTTGGCCCCAGATCTACATCCTCAGCTCTAACAGTGGCTACTGTCTCATTCACAGAGGTTTCAAAAGGCACGAAGGCTCTGATAGGATTCTGTAAAAACACCGGATCATTGTCATTTACATCTTCAACGTGCACCAGAATGCTGACAGTGGTGCTTCTTGGTAAGTGGGTGCTGCAGTCACTCGCCACCACCTTAAATGTATACACCGATTTGGTCTCCCGGTCCAATACCTGTGTAGTAACTATAGAACCAGTTACACTATCAATAGCAAATGCTCCAAAGGTGTCATCAATGACAGAGTACATAACTTCACCATTCAGTCCATCATCTTCATCAGAAGCAAAAAGTTCCATGACAGCTGAACCTTCTTGAAGATCTTCTCTCACAGAGATTTGATAGAGGTTCTTTGCAAATAATGGGTTGTTGTCATTTTCATCCAACACTGTTATATATAACTGTGTAGTAGAGCTTCTTGGAGGGTTGCCCAGGTCATGGCACTCAATTACAAGAGTGAAATTGCTAATATCTTCTCTGTCTAAGCTACGAGTGGCCAACAGTTTTCCTGAAGTACTATTTAGTGTGAAGTATTCTCCAGCATTTCCACCTTTCAAAAACATAGAACATAAAATGATCAAAAGCAATTGCAATTGAAAAAGGAATCCCTTGTGACTACCACTACATTAATTGCAATGAAACAATCCAATTGCTAGTACCACTGTGCATGCATATGCCTTTAGCATATTTTTTGTCTTTTATAAAGATTAAAACCTGCATTTCATTTAAATCAGTGAGCAGCAAAGACAGTAAATGTGGAATGCCATATCACAAAGACAGTAAATATGGAATGCCATATCAATTTACAGAGCAGCAATTTTGCCAGATGCATGTCTTTTTTCCTAAAGCAGCACACCTTGTAAAATTTCCTGCAACTCTGCTGCTGCGCTAAGTGACCTCTTCCCAACCTTAGTTACAAATTCCAGAAACCAATGAAGCATCACTGACAAATGTAATTACTTGCCCCTTGCTCTGTTCTACAGACCTGCCTCTAGGAAGAAAATGGCAGTGTGATCTTGATTTGGGAGAGTAAAAATAGGCAAAGACAAACCGCTGAAGCTGCTGCTAGAAGCCAGTGCTTTTAGTACCAGTGAATGGTATACATTCTTTACAACCGTAGAAAGATCATCAAATTAAAGACCATAAAAGGTCATGAAAATAAAATCAAGGAAACATAAAAGGAATTCATAACTGCCTCTTCAAAGAAAAAAAAAAAGTTGACTGTTATCACAGTAGCTATCTGCCTGCATTTGAACTATTGCTGATAGCCCCAAACCAAAGAGAGCCCGGCCGGCTTGTATTTGTGCAGGAAGCTTTGAACAGCTGTGGAGCTCACACTGGCACAGCGGATATCGGCCGAGTTCAGCAATTTGGAAAGCAAGTCTGACCACTAATTGTTGGGTGAAAGAAGCTTTCATGACACAAAAAGTCCACTGAGTCAGATGCATTTTTCTGCTTATTTGCAAGGCTTCAGAAGACACCTTTACACCAAGAATTGCTACCACTCTGATAGAAGGGACAAAATTATGCCCTTTTCATAACTGCCTCTCTCTAGCATTTGATGGGTTTTGTTTTTCTTGTCCACACTGGTCCTAAATCAGAAAACAGACTAAAAGTATGCCTGGAAAGTGCTTAATAGAGACAAAGGGGTAAAAGTTTTGCAGGTTTTTTTTTCTTCCACATGAAGAAGAAAAGCAGGTCTACAAGATGGCAGCCAGTCAGGTGAGGTAAAATGAAGCCTAGTTTAAATCTTGGAACTGTTTACATACTTCCTAATTTATATTAATTAGAATGATACCTTACTTACCAATAATTTCATATCTTAGAGCTCCATTATTGCCCTCATCCTCATCTACAGCCAAGGCAGTGTGAACTATAGAAGGTTGTTGATTCTCTAAAATACAAATCTCAGACACAGGAAAAAGAAATTTTGGAGAGTAATCATTTTCATCCAGTACTTTGCAGATAACTGTCGCTGTGCTGGAAAGTGAAGGAGTTCCACTATCTCGAACCAAAACTAGGATTAATAAAAAGAAAGCATATTTTATGCAATGGTTGAGGGCACGATAATGATGCTGCTTTATAACATCAGAGTGTTTGTGCAAGGCAAAAAGGACAAGGGGACGCCCCATTACTGAAAGATTCGCCATGTGAGATGACCCCAAGACAACATTGATAATGACACTACCAATTTTCCCCTCCCATTTACAGGCCTTGAAAAATATTTCATATTGTTACCTTTAATATAGAAAGCCTCCTCAGTTTCCCTGTCCAGTGATACGGTTGTCACAATCTTCCCAGTGTCTGAGTTCATCCTGAAATTCCCATAACCACTTCCTGGTAAGATTTCATACTGAAGCAAGGAATTCATTCCTTAAAAACAGAAAGGAAGTCTTAGTGAAATACAGCCAAACTCCTCACATTCTATTATATATATTTGTCTCGCTCCCTATTTTTTCTACTTGGGAAATGTGTTATGGATGAAATTATTCTACGTCTGTAATCAACTCTTCATTACCAATTATATACAGTGCATGATTATTAGTCCTTCTGTTTCTCTCTAAGAAGTAAGTAGAGTAAAAGTCTTAAAATCTTTCTTTCAAAGCTATCTGCCTGTGCTGGGCAAGAAATGTGATTCTTTGAACCTGAATACACCCTCAGCAAGTTCACAGATGATACAAAAATAGGAGAAGTGACTGATACACCAGATGACTGTGCTGCTATTCAGAAGGACCTCAACAGGTTGGAGAAAGAGGCAGAGAGGAACTTAGCGTAGTTGAAAAAGGGAACTGCAAAGCGAAGAGCTACCACCGTGATGAAGGGACTGGAGCATCTCGCATATGAGAACAGGCTGACAGGGCTAGGACTATTTGGGGCTGGAACTCTAAGAAAAGAAGGTCTACTCTAGGTGATCCTGCTTGAACAAGAAAGCTGGACTAGATCTCCAGAAATCCCTTCCAGCCCCTACTATTCCGTGATTCTTATACATTATGGATATTTCTTCCCTCTTTCTGGTAGCTTCAATATCCTTCTGAGGAAAGTATAATGTCATCTCCATCACAAGTTACAGAGTAAGAATTTTCATGTTATTAAATTTAATGAATTTACTGGTATACTTAAAGGGCAACAAACATTCATCTTGTACCATCGTATTCACTCATTTACAGATTTTCCTAAGTTCCATTCAATCACTTTTCTATGCTTTTTCAACCAACAACCAGCCTTTTAGCAGTGCAGGCACAGTTAGTGCACCTGGTAAACTACAGCACTCCCAGTAATATCCACACTGTTATTTGGAGTTGAAAATGGCATGCCTGTTCTCAGTCACTGCACTGGAAAATAGGACCATCTACAACAGAGTCGATGGAGACACATCAATATGAGAGAAGCAGTAGACCCTACAATTTTTAATGCCAGACTGTCTTGTTTTCCTTTTGAATAATTTTGCTAAAGAGTTCTCCATGATACTGAAATTTGATTAAAAGAATGCCTAGTGAAAATGCCTTTGTATCTAAACTAATTCAGAGGAAGGATATATTCACAAAATAGTCATAAAAAGATGTTTATATAGAGGAAAATGAAAAAAAGCTACAGAAATCCTTCCAGCTTTCAAGAAGAAAGGATAAAAATCACAGCAACAAGGAAAATAACGGAGAACAATTTGCAAAATTCAAGGTTACCAACACACTCCACCCAATTCATTCTTATTAGATACCATGCAACTACCTTTAAAAAACTCTTGGCAGCTTTGTATGCACATATCTATCCTTAACTAGCAATATGCTACACATGGAGAAAAAAATACACAAAAGTTGGGATGAAATTAGCTACTAGCCTTTGATCTACTGCCACCGAACAGCTTCAGCTTTGTCCGTCCACTGGCAGGTTTCACAGCGGACAGTTTACAGCCAGAGCTGACCAAACCCTCAGGTGCCGTAAAGCTCGACTATTCACACAGTGTTGAAGTGAAAACTTTTAACCCTTAAGACACACAGCTATGTGACACTACTAATTACATTTATCAAGCATTTACTGCTTCATTTCTTGTATTCAGCTGCCAGGAGGGTATGTCTAAGACTTGCACACCTTACCCCACCCAAGAGAGGAGAGGGATGACTCCACATACCATGAGCCTGGCATAACATGTTTACACTTAATTCAGCCTGCTGGTTTACTGAAAAATAGTTACCTTTGTGGGGCTAAAATAAGTCCCTTGTACATTAGCCATCCAGCTCCAGAATGCTCCAGACAGAATGACAGACAAGAATAGCAGCAGCTTAAAAGCTTAGTTCACTCTCCTCTGCAAAGAGGCATCACAAATCAAATCCTTGACCTAGCTTAAATATCTTGTGGATACGTTTGGTTTTTTATTTATATTTGTTTTCAGCATTTACTTGTATTACACACTTGCATAGACTTGCATTGCACAGTTGCCTTTGGGCAGGTGCAGAGCTTCCATCCATGGCTGGCAGACTGAAGGTAAGCCAAGGCAGAGTTATAGTAAGGGCAGCTGTAGTGAGGGGTGAGTGGAGCGACTGGAACAGGGTGTTTCATGGATATCTGTGTGAAAGTCATTGCAGGCAAAAAGAATAGCAGCAATTTCTACAAAGGACCCTCTAAAGTGGCAGCAATCTTAAAGCTTTGTTCAAACGCAAAATAGATTACAACTGCTTACTTTCCTTCTTCCCTTCATCGGAAATACATATGGTAGAAATATAAATATGAAGATGATGGTGGCTGCAACTGTCAGTAAAAACAATTCCTTCCTGTGGTCACTCAAGGAATACAAGAAATAATGAAAAAAAAAATAAAAACAATGAAGGGAAGAAAGCCCGCTACACTGAGACCATGCAAATATTACTGGGATCCAAAGTGCATTTTAAAGAGTAATTTAAAAAAAAAAAAAAGTAAAAATTGTGATAAAAAATAGGAACAGCATGAGAAGAGTGTCTTAATTAAAAAAAAACTCTCAAAAATATGAGTATCATTATGTTTATATGACCACTATAAACACCCGTCATCTTAAAATGCATCACTTCCAATATTTGTTGAGAAGAATACTGTTGTAATATATATACAACCTCAGGCCAAAACATTTAAATGTGAGAAAAAGCCCGAACAGAAGGACTGCGGTTACAGAAAAGTAGGTAAAACTAGGGAAAAAAAATAGCAGCGGGAGGGGGGAGAAAGAGAAAAAAGGAAGGAACTATCAGCCGCAATACTATTCCAACACAAAGGGGCTGGAGTCATTGCCACCCCTCATGCTTGGAATGCCCTTCTCTATCCTGCCAAGTCACTCCTGCTCTCTCCTCCTAACTGCTCCTAAAATTTCCTTTCTGCTGTATTTCCCACAAGATATGTAATAAATAAATACAAAAGATGGAGAAAGGAGGGAGAGGAATTCAAACAAATTCCTAATTCTTCTTTCTACCAACTTGCAGATTTTTGTACGAAATACTTTGCTTCCCTTTTCATAACGTGACCTACAAAAGAAAGAAAATACTTGGAAGAGTGAGGTACAAGGGTAGATAGTAACACTGCTCAGCTGTCACGAAGATTTTCAGGCCTCAGCCTCAGACAGGGCAACCCACCCATTTTTATTTTCTAAATATTTTACATATTTGTGGGCAAATGTCTCTTCTGTGTAGCAACTTTGTTGAGCTGTGCATCTTATATCAGTCTTTTACAATCAATACAAGCTCTATATTAAAATAGGAAATTTTACTGGACAGGAAAACAATTTTCCTAACAATATCTACTTTTTCGATAGCACAACCCTACACCATTGTAAAAAAGAAAGTGAACATGCAGTAGGATTGTTCATGTAGCTGAGATAAATTTTGTGCCAGTCAC
This sequence comes from Crypturellus undulatus, assembly GCA_013389825.1. Lineage (NCBI taxonomy): Eukaryota > Metazoa > Chordata > Aves > Tinamiformes > Tinamidae > Crypturellus > Crypturellus undulatus. Next base: position 323,266 of record VWPW01022554.1, read on the forward strand.
AGTAAGTATTAATAATTAATTCTCGTTTCGGTTTTAATTATCACTGACACAGAGCTCGCATTCTGTATACCTGTTTCATGTTACACCAGTTGTACACACTGTGCTCAGTATTACTGAGGTTAAGCTCCTCTCCAATACCTGGACTACCTATAACACCATATGTATTTTAGATATTTCAAAAGAACAGGTAACTTAAAAACCGAGGGCAATGTTCTGTTATGTAACAAAGACTCTATCATGTTCATACATTACCTGTGATTTAATGAACCTCATCCATCTTGCATAGGTTTGAAAAAACAATGCATTCACTTAACATACGTAAAAATATTTACAAGCGAGTGTGGCTTCTAGGATTCCTTTACAGCTCAATACCTAGAAACTGTTGGATGACAGTGCCCCTCTCTGGTCAGAAAAGATTACTGCAAATTCTCTCATAAAACACAGATCTCTAGTAAACTATTTAAAAAATATATTTTGACGAAGAGAAACAATACATTTAAAATATTAACTTTCAATGAGCTGAACATTGCTTGCGTGTTTATAATAACAGTATTGTAGCTATATTAAATGTGAGACTATTGAGAATATTTTCACATGAAACATAGAATATGCTGTACTGCTCTACATCATCTGAGCACGCGGTGCACAAGTCAGAAGAGCTCTAAGCTTTGAAAAACATTTGAAAATATGAGGCATGTTTTGAAATTTGGACTCATGCAGAACCTTGGGAACAGTCCAATGACTGCATATTAGAACATTAGGCAGCAAGACTTGATTGGCCTACTATGTCCATAACTAAGTTAACAGCAAAAGAACTGAAATTACCTGAATCTCTATCCACAGCTTCTACCATTATGACAAACTCCCCTGGATCTTGGTTTTCACAGACTGCAGTTTCATAAAATTGCTTCAGAAATACTGGTCTCTCATCATTCACATCAAGAACAACTACAGTGAGAATCTGAGTTGCAGAGAGAGCTGGGATGCCATCATCAAGAGCCATAATAGTCAAATTGTAGCGTTCCTGAGTCTCACGGTCCAAAGGCAGTGATGTAGATAGCAGTCCTGTTATAAGCAATGGAGGCATTAAAAAAAGCATTCTACCCAGGGTTAGGATCCCAGTGCTCCAGCATTCACAGGTCCAACACGGCATCACGGTGCGTACTGTGCTGCTGCTACAAGGCTTCCACGCCTGGCAGTCAGCCATTACCTCTTCCTCCCTAATTAGCCCAGGAATATTCATTTTGACATTAGGCGAAATTGGGATTCATGAAACATACAAGCTAAGTTCTAAGAAAGATTTCTTTGTATTTAATTCTTTTCTTAGAAGACTTTGAAAATATGGAGCAATGATTCAGAATATATCCACTTCCAAATCAAATGTTGTCACATGATCTGCTACAGGTAGAAGATACCCTCACTCTACTCTTGCTGTCAATCTGTATCTGCAGGAAGAAGTATTCATGATGTTTTACACTTTTACCTTTATTCTTTACTTCTTTACTAAAGAAATAATATCAGAACAATTTTGGAAATCAGTTTTACAATTAGGAGCACTAGAGACCAAACCACAGACAGTTGTATCATACAATGGAATTAAAATCAAAATAAAAACAAATAAAATTGCAGATATTATAGAACGATTTGTACTCTTGTCCTGATTGTAAAATAGCTAACAAACTCAATTGGGAATCAAGGAATTTTAGAGGCTTAAAGAATGAAATTTAAGCCTTAGAATCTCCATAAACAATTTTCTTTCCAGACAAAATAATTCTTTGAAATTGATTTTGTGCTTCCTAGCATATATACATATATCTATATGCCAACATACGTGTGTATACATATTTTAAGTAAATACTGAAAAAAAAAAAAAAAAAACAGAACAATTTATTTCACAACACACCCATTTCTCACACATTATGGCACCATGGGAAGACACCCCAGTACCTCTACTACACAGTACAGTACCACGCAGACACTTCTGGGCTAACTTTCACTGAGTTTCCATACTGAATGCAGTACTGCCATGGGCATATGGCAGTAGACAAATATTAATGAAATATCTCAATTTAACACTGCATTATTTACACTTCCAGATACTACCATAGTAAGTGTAGCATGACAAATTATAGAGAAGTTACAGTACCTGTGACCTTATCCAGTACAAATGTTTTATTTTCATTGCCTGAAAGAATGTGATATGTTACTTGTCCGTTTTTTTCTTCATCTGGATCCTTTGCAACTATGTGGTGAACAAGGAAGCCCACTTCCACATTCTCCATGACATAGGAAAGAGGGGAAGATGTAAAAACAGGACTGTTGTCATTGATATCTAAAACGACAATTTTTGCAGTCAGGGAATCAAGTTTGCGATCAGTCATATTTAGTGCCTGGTCTATTGCAGACACTGTAAGAATCAGAGAGGCAGTAATCTCTCTGTCAAGTGGAAATGCTGTGATCAATGTGCCATATGAAGGGTGAATAAGAAATGGATTTTCACCCAAGCTATTCATTTCCATGGAATATTTTATTTTGCTGTTCAGAAAACTGCCATCTCCATCTTTTGCGTTGAAAGTGTACACCGGAGTGCCAACAGGTACATTTTCTTCTATGCCAATCACTACAAAATCATCTTGAAAATGTGGAGAATGGTCATTTTGATCTTCTACATCAATAGTTAGGAAGACAGTGGTATTCTGTGGAGGAGTATTCTCATAATCCTTTATAGTTACTTGCAAAAGAAAGTGTGAAGCTGTTTCATAGTCAAGTTCGTTGGAAAGAAAAATATCTCCTGTCAAGCTATCTATTTCAAAATGAACATCATCTTTCTCAGCAATACTATAATGTAGTTTCTTCTCATTTATCAGATGATTATCAGACAACTTTATAAAACTCAGTACTTGTGCTGGTTTAAAATTTTCAGGTATGACAAAGTGCTTGAAGTCTTGAGAGAAGGCAGATCTACCTTTGGGAAGTGGGATTACCTGAAACAAAAGCACAAAGACTGCAGTGATTTCCCATTGTTATTAGGAATACTGTAATGCAAATAATTTTCCTTAGCTGAGGCTTCAGTCATTTATTTATTTGTGATTAAATAACTATTCTAAGCATACCTTAAAGCCAATAAACAAACTCAACATACTCTGTAAGAGTTAGCAAGTAAACCCATTATTCTTTTATTCCCACATTAGGAAAAAAAGAGGTATGAAATTGTCTCTCACTCTGAATCTAAGGCATCCAGAGACAGAAGTCTCCAAAATCGCTATTGCTCTCCTACACTGCAGCACTTCAACTCTTTTCTTTTTGCATACAACACTATCACAGGGCTCACAGAGGGAGATTTAACACAGAATTTATGCTATATTATTCAGTTTGCCTAATACAAATAAGAAGATGATTTTGTTGATGGTTGTTTTAATCATTAAAGGATTTAGTTTATTATAGATTGTTGTAACATTCTAAATGAATATTTTAATTTGAATTGTATTCAGTAAGAACTGCATTTGCCTTGTGTTGATAAAAGCATTTTTCAAAACTACCTAAAATTTGGTGACATGAATATAGCAGTTGCAGAGATAGTAAGATTGCAATAAAGGAGTACCCAGAGGGCCTTGGCAAAATGGATCCGCTGCAGTTGGATGAACAGCAGACGGCTGGATGCAGAAAGAGCACACACTGGATTTCATATTCACATGCACAGCAACCCTATACAAACCAGCACAAAGGAATGAGCTGTCCTTATACTGGTTTACAGAAAGGTAATTCAGAAGAAGGGACTTATGTAGTGGAAAAAAAATATCTACTCTGAGAGCCTGTTCTTAGCTTCTTTCTCCCATTTTCAGTCCCTCTCTATATGTGTTTTTCATTCTGTCTAGTTTAATATTTCCCCCCTCTTCCAGTTTTCATGACCACTTCCTACTGAAGTGAAAATATTGTGTATTTGCAGGATGACCCATAATGTTGTTGTGGATTCAAAACAAATCAAAACCAAGTTTACCCTCTGAGTTTTTCACTCAACCAAGAAGTGATTAAAGAAAATTATAAGGACATGATGTGCTTATACTTTTCAACATTTCCTTTCTTCAGCTTACTTTCAATTTGTGTTTTAAAGAAACTAAGGATCTACCATAATTTTTCTAACTGCACAAAACAAACAAGTACCTGGACGCACACAGCAGCATGTCCTTGAAGTGAAGGTATTCCTTGGTCCCTGGCCGTGATCACCATTCTGTAATTTGATCTCTCAGCATATGACAGAGGTTGAGTTGTTCTTAGCTCTCCGCTGATTATATCAATCTCGAAGTACCCTATACCCTCTTCCGTGGGAAAAAAATGGGTATCAGTTATTACAGACACCAAACGCATCTCTCAAGTTTGCCTAATGCCCTCACAGTATGGAACTAGGCATTGTTATTAATGAGCAAAAAAGAGCAGGACCAGTAGGAAAAGAAACCAACTCATTTGGCTCTCAGGCTCATCTGGATCCCTTGTTCTCCCTTCATCAGTGCCTAGTAATTATGGCCTGCTTAGTGTAGAATTAAAAAGCTACAGAGGGAAAAAACTACAGAGCACTAGGGCAACTGCTTCCTTTGGTACCAAGTTATTCAGATCAGTGGTCTGTGCATAAGCGGGGAAGACACCACAGGACTCCTATCTCTATCTCCAACACAAGTTGACAGGAAGGGCCAGAGAGAGAATTAAGGATTAAAGTTTAAACTCCTACGAAAGGACAAGTAAATTATTCTAGAGACAAGCCTGGCTCATTACTCTTCCAGACTAGGAGACGGCAACAAAGCTGATCTACTCTTAATGCAGTGTAATCACAGTGATGGAGCCCTGCACTTGTTCTGCACAGGAAATTAACTGGAGGAAGGGTTAAGGCTTGTGATTATGTGAATGTGTGAATAGTAGAAATAAATATCTTTCATCTTATGCTAAGGTTTGATCACACTGTTAATAAAACTAAAATTACTACTCACTAAAATTATAACTAGCAGGTGTATCATATTACATTTTTTCAAGAGCTACAGAGAAAAAATCCACTACAGAACAGTGCTATTTGTGACTTCCCAATTTTTAGTAAAACGAGCAAAAAAATGCTACCTAATACATACCATTAGAAACAGAGAAAATCAAAATTGTCATAACTACTCCTCTCTTAAGATACTATGTAAAGAAATTTTTGCCACATGAATTTTTAATAAGGTGTGCTAGTGGGTCAAATAAAGTCATATAGCATAACAGCTGCTATTCCAATAAGCAACTGTGGTAAAAATAAATTCAACACACATGTAGTACACAAAACACGCATAAAGAACTGTATTTCCACAGGCACCTAACTGAGCATGACGCTGTTTATGTTCTCCAAATCTGCACATGCAAATTAGTTAGCTGCACATATAAGTGTTCATTTGTGTAACCAATTACCTTAATTGTTTCAGTAAAATATTTGCACCTGAAAAAATTATCAACAATTGAGAAGGCTAGTTAGAAAACAGGGTTTTCACCATCAACATATAGGAGTTTTATCCAATATCGTTTCTGATTATTTTTGAGTGACTATCAATTTTTCATAAGCCTTAAGTCTTTCCTGGATTGACTCTTGAAATCTGGATTACAACAAGGAAATTGACAACAAATGAAACAAAATATAGAGAAAAAAGTATTGAATATTATAGTCCCTCATTCTGCATTTTCTCATGAGTGCATAAAAATATTAATGCTGCTTTATTACTGCTTTTATAAATTGCTTTTGGTTACTTTTCTGTTTCAGGTCTCAACAGCATGTGTCGCTACAGTCACAAATATTTTGTTCTCCATTTTGTTCTGCTTCTATCTAAGCTCAACCAAACAGCAAAGGAGACATGAGCACACAATACGAATTGTATGAATGTATTTTTAACATTCTATTAAAGCTAACATTTAAAATAAGAAGTACTGAGAACTAGCATGAAAAAAAAATAAACTAGAATGAATAAATGTGCATGAAAAGTATTCCCTTTATTTTTCTACCAAAATGGAGTTATAGGTACCAAAGTGAACCATAAAACAGAAAGCAAAAACACTGCCAGGATATAACTGCAATCTGAGACAGAGCTTGTAAAGACTCACCCTTGCTTCAGTAGTGACTGAGGACAGGTAGTAAGTAGGTCTTAGCATAAAAACTCAAAACACAATGACATAAACTGCAATTTCAGATGAAAAGATGGCCTAAGAAAGACCACACTTTGTGGTCATGAAACTCAGCAGAACCATTCAAGTCTTCTGGGGATCCATAATCCAGGCGGGCTAGCTTAGAAACCTAGACACGAAGTAACACTAGATTTTTCCCAAATAGCAGTGGCCTCAGAAGACAGATTTTTAGTTAACTATTTTTAAGGACTTTTAAGGAATTTTCTGAAGGACTATATCTTATCTACATTTCAAGATACTTAGGATCTTAGTCATCTTGTTCTCCTTTCAGGTGAAATATAATTGATGATGCTAAGGATTAAAAAAAAAAATGTTTCCTTTAATTAAAAAGGTAAAGACAGTTGCACGGTCTGAATGCCACAGGACTGCTATGGAAATATAGCCTTCTTCATATCTAGTAACCTTCCTTGATTTATACTTGTAGATCACTCCAGAGAACAAGAACTGCCTTTTCACTTGTCCACGGACAAGCACGCAACCCTGGCCAATCTGCGTGTCTCAGCAGTGCAAACTATTCTTCTCGTGCCACTGTGGCTATCAAGTTCTAACGCACCCACAGGACCATTTCAAACATAACTGTAAAAGCCTGTACTTTGCCAGTCGTAATCTTAACATACGAAGCAATAGTTTATGACGCAGTACGAATACAGATTAAAGTTTGCTATAAATGTTGCAGTAATCTACTGACAATTGTAAAGCAGGTCAAGTAAATCACAAGCATTATTAAGGGATAATACATACAGGGAGGGATTCACTACCTCCTGATTCCAGTTATTCTTCAACAATGATACTAAAGCAGAGGTATGACCATTTGATCAAGAATCTTCATGCACAAGAATGTTTAAAGGATGATTTGCTTTGATTTTCCTGGGACTGGGAGGAGGATTTAGAATAAAACACTTCTACCTTGAAGGCTAAAATGTATCTTTTTTGATACATTTTTGTATTTCCTTTTTTGAGGAAAGAACCTCATGGTTCTTTCCCAGATTTTTCCTTCACATAATTTGGGGGCAAGAGTCATCAGCCCTCCTAAATAATAGCCTAATATTTTAATCTGGGAGTCGCATTAAGGTCTCAAGAACATTGAAAATTACGCAGTAACTGAGGTCCCTGTGGCGTTTACAAGCTGGACAGCTGATACTGATCCTCATCGTTCTTGGTCTTGCAGCAGTCCCTGAACCGTAGAAAAGAGCACTGGTCTGCATGCACCCCTCCAGTTCACCTGATGTCTGTGTTTAACAAATATGGTTGTAAATCAGATCATATTTCTTCTTTAAGTTTTAGTATTGAACAACAACCCAAGGCTGGAAAATATTATTTAAATATAAACCAGGCAAGAACTTCACCATGAAACAGAAGACCAGATGTTCATGGCTGTGAGCCAACTAACAACAATAACAAAAATCAGTATCAGAAAAGCTGAGCTGTTTCTGGACTTGTTTATCAGGAAAATATCTAATTCAGAGTTTGGGAACATTTTTTAGAGCTTTCGCTGCTGTTTTTGCTTTTATGCTTTTGTCCTTTCTAGAGACACCACTTGAAACATCAGTCATATTTTGAGTAGCTACTCATTTAATAATTTGAACTCTTACTTATGCCTCTCTGTGGCTCTACAGTGAAGCCACTAAGAAAATCCACTTACTTTTTGAAGGAATATGTCTAGATATCCAAACAGACAGAATAAAAATAAAATTAAACAAAACAAAACAAAACAAAAACAAAAAAACAAGCAAACATGAAGAGCCTTTCTAATATTGGTTGGTCATCACCCTTTAAGCAAAGGTTCAGGTACTGCCTGTTCCATAGTTCCCTTTTTCTTAGGGGGGTTACTTGCAAAATTTATCATTCACAACACAGGAGTCTACAGTTCTCTTCAAATCCCTCTGAGAGAGGGGGTCACTTG
>VWPW01022554.1:332044-383946 GCA_013389825.1 Crypturellus undulatus
AAAAACTCAAAACACAATGACATAAACTGCAATTTCAGATGAAAAGATGGCCTAAGAAAGACCACACTTTGTGGTCATGAAACTCAGTAGAACCATTCAAGTCTTCTGGGGATCCATAATCCAGGCGGGCTAGCTTAGAAACCTAGACACGAAGTAACACTAGATTTTTCCCAAATAGCAGTGGCCTCAGAAGACAGATTTTTAGTTAACTATTTTTAAGGACTTTTAAGGAATTTTCTGAAGGACTATATCTTATCTACATTTCAAGATACTTAGGATCTTAGTCATCTTGTTCTCCTTTCAGGTGAAATATAATTGATGATGCTAAGGATTAAAAAAAAAAATGTTTCCTTTAATTAAAAAGGTAAAGACAGTTGCACGGTCTGAATGCCACAGGACTGCTATGGAAATATAGCCTTCTTCATATCTAGTAACCTTCCTTGATTTATACTTGTAGATCACTCCAGAGAACAAGAACTGCCTTTTCACTTGTCCACGGACAAGCACGCAACCCTGGCCAATCTGCGTGTCTCAGCAGTGCAAACTATTCTTCTCGTGACACTGTGGCTATCAAGTTCTAACGCACCCACAGGACCATTTCAAACATAACTGTAAAAGCCTGTACTTTGCCAGTCGTAATCTTAACATACGAAGCAATAGTTTATGACGCAGTACGAATACAGATTAAAGTTTGCTATAAATGTTGCAGTAATCTACTGACAATTGTAAAGCAGGTCAAGTAAATCACAAGCATTATTAAGGGATAATACATACGGGGAGGGATTCACTACCTCCTGATTCCAGTTATTCTTCAACAATGATACTAAAGCAGAGGTATGACCATTTGATCAAGAATCTTCATGCACAAGAATGTTTAAAGGATGATTTGCTTTGATTTTCCTGGGACTGGGAGGAGGATTTAGAATAAAACACTTCTACCTTGAAGGCTAAAATGTATCTTTTTTGATACATTTTTGTATTTCCTTTTTCTTTCACATAATTTGGGGGCAAGAGTAATCAGCCCTCCTAAATAATAGCCTAATATTTTAATCTGGGAGTCGCATTAAGTTCTCAAGAACATTGAAAATTACGCAGTAACTGAGGTCCCTGTGGCGTTTACAAGCTGGACAGCTGATACTGATCCTCATCGTTCTTGGTCTTGCAGCAGTCCCTGAACCGTAGAAAAGAGCACTGGTCTGCATGCACCCCTCCAGTTCACCTGATGTCTGTGTTTAACAAATATGGTTGTAAATCAGATCATATTTCTTCTTTAAGTTTTAGTATTGAACAACAACCCAAGGCTGGAAAATATTATTTAAATATAAACCAGGCAAGAACTTCACCATGAAACAGAAGACCAGATGTTCATGGCTGTGAGCCAACTAACAACAATAACAAAAATCAGTATCAGAAAAGCTGAGCTGTTTCTGGACTTGTTTATCAGGAAAATATCTAATTCAGAGTTTGGGAACATTTTTTAGAGCTTTCGCTGCTGTTTTTGCTTTTATGCTTTTGTCCTTTCTAGAGACACCACTTGAAACATCAGTCATGTTTTGAGTAGCTACTCATTTAATAATTTGAACTCTTACTTATGCCTCTCTGTGGCTCTACAGTGAAGCCACTAAGAAAATCCACTTACTTTTTGAAGGAATATGTCTAGATATCCAAACAGACAGAATAAAAATAAAATTAAACAAAACAAAACAAAACAAAAACAAAAAAACAAGCAAACATGAAGAGCCTTTCTAATATTGGTTGGTCATCACCCTTTAAGCAAAGGTTCGGGTACTGCCTGTTCCATAGTTCCCTTTTTCTTAGGGGGGTTACTTGCAAAATTTATCATTCACAACACAGGAGTCTACAGTTCTCTTCAAATCCCTCTGAGAGAGGGGGTCACTTGTCAAATTAAGGCAATAAAGGTGTGGCAATAAAACAATACTACACACTTTTATTATCTGCATCCTTTAAAACTGCAAAATTTTTGATGTCTTAATTTTTTAAGGATATCTTGGTGGAAGAGAAGAGAACCAGTTCTCTGGCCCTCTGAATTTGAATCTTAAAATCCTTTCATTACCCCCATGGAAGTCAAAGGATACATACAGTAAAACATCATCGATATAAATCTTCCAGTAATTTCAGCCTTGGAAAGGAAAAATTGCAGCTTTTCTGTCTCTTTATTATGAGGGATGATATTGTAAAGGTAACTTTATGGTATTTAGTTTTGTTCTTTACTCTGAAGAGACAAATAATCACGAGTTCAAACCAAATGAGCAAACATTTGAGCTTCACCTACACAGAAAAGAACACCTGAAAAAAATGTAATAAGCAGATGGAAATAACTTAAATGTAGTTCTGATCTGCATGATTTCAGTGAAACAGTAGGTTTAATGTGCAAAGTGCCACATATTAAAAATATTAGTCTTGAAAAATCCTGTAGTATGGAAAAGGTACAAAAATTGTATGGCGCCCCCATGTAAACAACTTGCTGACAGATTTTTAGAAATATTTTTGTTCTTGATGTTTTTAGCTATTTCCGATAAGGAATGATATAAAGCCGAAAGATTTTTTCCTTATTGAATAGAGATGAGGTTCTCTTGTATAGAAGTGTAGCAAGTGGTATGTGACAAAAGCAAGGATCACATCTATGTCTCTTATCAGTGCTATATATTAATGTCCCAGTCCCACTCATATTCTAATTAAGAACTGTTTTGCTATTGATCTCACTGGAAACAAAACTGGATCCTAAAGCCTAGCCCTGATGTGAACTGCTATAGAAAATACTGGTGGGGGGGAAAGGGAAAGAAGTGTTTTTAAGCTGCCGCACCATGCCAAGCTAACACAATGCTAAACAAAGGATGAAACATGACCTAAAACCCCAAGATCTCATTGTCTGCCCAGATTATCTGTTGATCCTCCTGATCCCTGTCTCAGACTGCCATGAACCATTCTTCTAGCAGGAAAATTTTCAATTGGTCATGGGAACTGTGAGATTATCTTTCCTGTAAGATGTTAAAGAACTGACTGAAATACTATATTGTCTTGTACAGGACCACGGTCCTAGTCTTGTGCGAGTGCTGTTTGGACATTCCCTGGCTAGCCCTAAAAGCAGCTGTGTCCTTGGGATGATGGGACAGAGGGTGAAGGAAGATAGCTACTCATGTCTCCCCAAACTTTCAATAAGACACATGTTAGTATTGATTCCTCCTTATACTGGCACCTTTACTTTAACTGACACTAAATAGAAATAAAATCCTACATGTCTCTAAAGCTATTTATTTCCATGTGTTTTTATTTTTTTTTATGAATAACATTTAAAATTCTTACCTGATTCTATTGAGTACAATACTTCAGCATTGCTCCCAGAATCAAAGTCTTTTGCAAAGATATTGGTGACAAGGGTCCCTGACGGCTGCCCTTCCAAAACCTGCCATCAAGCAGTTTATATATAATTTGCAAATATAAAAGGATATCAGGGAGCTTTAAAACAATTCACTTCTCATACATAAAGCCATACTTTAGTAGTAGGTAGTAGCTATGTTTTCCATTTCAGTAATGCTCACAGGAAGTATAAACAAAGTATTTCAGAAAATGCTCGAACTAATACATTTCTAGCAATACCCGATTATGGTCTGCATATATTGCTAATTCAAAACTATTAATACAGGACATTCAGAAACCAAAAATTAAAAGAGTTTACTATAAACAAATAATTATATGTATATCTTTTAAAGCTAATAGTCAATGAGAAGTTTAATATTTTGAAAGTATCAAATACACCTGAAAATAAATTTTAAAAGCTCTGCCTCTATTTTTGTGTAATACATTACTGTTTTACTATTTCATCAGTTCTATAGCAAAACAGTAATTTAAATGCTTTAGAAGTAATATTCCTTAATAAATAATTTCACACCAATCAAAAAACTTTGGGCTCATAACTGAATTTTAATAACATTCAATTACATCGCACATTCTCATCAATATGTTGGTCACATGGACCAAACAGTGTCTCCTGCTGTTATCCTATGCTTCCCTTAATACCATTCGAATGACAGCCAGATTACATGCAGCGCACTAAAAACAAGGGTGGTTTGGAGATCGAAACCCGATTTACAATTTGAGCTTTTTCCACAAGGTGGTGCTCAGAACAAGTCTTGAAGGAGCACAGCCATACCAAAGCAGGAGGTTACTGAAGCAGCTAGCACAAACCTTGACGTTTAGCTCTTTTCCGGATGTGATCTGTGGGAAGACAGGCTTGTTGTCATTGATGTCAGTGACTGAGATATAGACGGTTGTTGTGGCATTAAGTCGTGGTGACCCATGATCGGTCACCAGGATAGTCAGCTGGTGGTAAGATTGCTTTTCATGGTCTAAGGCAACACAGTTTATAATTTCACCTGATAGACAAAGAAAAAGGAGAAAACAAGTGAGATATTGTTGTATGCTTGTATTAATCTTAATGTATGCAATTATACACTTGTTTTAATGTAAACAAATATTATATATCTTTTGATATATCCTGATTCTTACACTAAAATCTTAGCTTACTGAAATCCATTCCACAGAAATGCTTTGTGAATAGAAAGTTTGTATTTGTATATTAGAATTATATTACACTCTTTACTGCACTCCAGATACCCCAGAGCAAAGGTATAAGAGTGTAAACTAACATGCTGACCTTCTGAAGAAATCCATCTGGCTTTTTCTTTACCATACTTCAGGATAGATTATATATGAGCACAGCCTTTTAATTGCTCACACGTGGCTTTTATTATGCCCTTGGATTAGGAAATTCTCAACACAATGTCTCTATGATAATCAGGAAGCCTTAGCTCTTCTACACGTGTTGGTAAACACTGTGAATAAATCTGACCAAATCTTCTCTCCATCTGCTCAGCTGTACTCAGTATATCTGAAGATCTGCAACTGACCAATACTTCACATGGATGACTTGCTACTTTTAAAATTTTCTGGGTTAATTCCATATATTCTGTTTGCCTTTAAACCTTTATAAAGGTACTCAACAAGAAATTGCTCTGAAATGACATTTTTATTTTGAGATTCATAGATAAATTCAAAATCCTCTTCGCCCCCAGTGAAGACAGGACATCTGGGAAGTGGAGTTTAAACAGTAAATCTGTACTGCTTAGACATTCTTTTGCTAAACTGGATTATTTTATAATGCCTGTGCTCCTTATAGGATATCCTTCCATTTGACTTCCCGTGTTGTATTCTATATCGCTATACTGTGTGGATAAAGTATCTTTTACTGAAGGCAATTGGGATTCACTGTGGATTCAACTTTGTGAATTCTTCCCTCCACTGAAGAATATCTCAGTCAATCATCTCCTTTTGTGGTGCCATAAACATCATGAGCTTAGTTTTGATGCTACTTTTAGAAGTTTTGGCAAATATGTTTTAAAATACTAGATTTCAAATATCATAGTGATCTTTATAGTTGTTTATGGCTACTCTGTACCTTTCAGCTTTGCTTGACCATAGCCAATTAGAAGCTCTCTTCCTGTGCTCTGTTGAAACTACTACTTAAAACACCTTCTTTTCATTTGCTATATTGTGATACTGAAACTTATGAGTAAGTGACCATAAAAAAGTCATGAAAAGTCAAATCCTAAGGGTTCATTCTTCATAAACATGCATCAGATTTATTTCACCCCAAAAGTTATGGACCTTTGAGTTAGAACATTCATATAACAACCCAAGAGAGTCAAAGCAGTCTCTGAATTTTGCACATTACTTCCACTCCCTTAGAAGAAAACTGCTTTCCGAAAGCAATATTAGACCGATTAGAAATTATAAAATGCTACCTGTGTTGGAATTCATCTTGAAATATGTCCCATCAGACAAGATGATATAGGAAAGTTGTCCATTTCTTCCTGAGTCTTTGTCAACAGCTGTGACTGTACCAACAACACCCCTGGGAACTGTATTTTCCTCCATTTTGAAGAAGTAGTCATTATGTAAAAATATGGGGGAATTATCATTTTCATCTAGGACATTAACTATTACTAAAGTACTCGCATTTTGCTTGGAGCTTTGGTCCCCTAAGGTACTGACTAGGGCTCTAAAACTTAACATCTGTGTACATTCATAGTTCAAGTGTTTCCGCAGATAAATCCAGCCAGTATCGGAGCTGATTCCAAAAGCAACAGAATCTGTACTGGACTCTAGCGAATACGTCAGCTTGGAGCTGACATGGTGTGGATCTAGTGAGTGGGCTTGAACTTGAAGGACTTGGACACCTAGTAAGGAAGCTTCACTGATTTCCACTTGATACACCAGTTTTTCAAAAGCCAGAGTGGGGCCCATCTTTTGCTCTTCAATAACCACTGACAACTTCAACACAGAACTCAGAGGGGGATTTCCATGGTCTTCAGCTTCTATGTGCAAAGTATATTCCTGCTGCTTATCTGCAAACACTGTCCTGGTGAGGTTCACCACTCCAAAGCTTGGATCAATACTGAATGCATTTGATTGCTCACTTGCCATACTATATTTGATTACCCCATTTAGGCCACTGTCTTTATCTTCTGCATGAGCAATGTAGATAGCTGTGCCAGGAGGCAGGCTATGTGAAATAATTATTTTACCAGATTTGGTAAGAAATACTGGAGGGTTGTCATTGATATCTAACACAGATATGTTGACCTGGGTGCTACTGTAGACAGGGGAATTACCCAGTTGTGACTGAACAGTAAGTAATATAACAGACTGAGCTTCATGGTCGAGTTGTTTTTGGGTGTGGATAATACCAAACTGAGGGTCAATAGAGAATCTTCCATATGGATCACCAGAGGAAATTCTGTAAGAAACCACTTCTAAAGAATCTGTAAGTGGGAACAACAACAACAAAACGTAAAAAAGTATGAAACTGATAACCCGAAGGCTTCTACAAACATCTGTGAAGAATGTGTGCCATTAAATTCAGCTGAATAAACGGAACCTACACAGATACTTGTCTGTCTCAGGGTTTTTATGCTTCCTTCTTTCTGCCCCTGAAGCCCTTCAGTAAAATACATACTGCACAGATTTGACCTGACTTGTATACAGTTTGGCCAATTATGCACTATTTGACTTGCTATAAATCTCTACGGAGAAAATACTATCACTGCCTCTTGTTTTCCCCTCATCCAAATTAACAGGCAAACGCTCTTATAAATTACTTTTAAGGGAACAATGTCACTGCATGTGGGTATTCACTATGGCGAGGAAAAAAACAAATGGTGGTTCCCTGAGAAAACTACGTTTTACTGATCCTACTGTTCATGTGTGACTATTGCTATAACCCATACATGTCCAATGCCGACTAAAATTCTTTTCCACAATTCCACACACTTCTGGCAAGGTGCTACCTCACCCTGGGAACTGTGGCCAGGAAGTCCAAGAAGTCTGACTACCTGCAGGTTCTTAGGACACCTCTGCCTTTATCACCTTACACGCCGAGATCCACAGTCCAGGCATGTGGACTCGTGTTCCACTACTCTGCATAAGAACCAAGCATATATAGCTCTGAGGTCAGGGTTCTTTATGGCTACAAGGAGCCTGGCAGAATTAAAGTCATTTCCCTCTCAAAGTGACAAAGAAACCAAACAGATTAAAAAGGAAGACTTTTAAACATTTGCCTGGATTTCATCATTGAATTTGGGATTTTTTTTTTTTTTTTGCATTAGCAGACCACTTCTTAGATTATTGAAAACCACTGCATACTTTCTGCTTGCTCATCAGCATTGCTCTACAGTTCCTGTTTTGTAGCCAATGCTTTAACACAAGTCATGTTATTATGTACCTCTTCCCTACACTTTCACAGGGCATTGCCCATCTCGCCATCCACAATCACACAAATCCACCTTGCATGCAGATGCTTGCATGCAAAACACATGCAAGGAAATACTTATGGTATTTTTTTTTTTTTAATATCTTGCAAAGTAAATCAGAAATAACACAACAGGAGCAGTTTCTCTTCCCCATGGACCACCAAGATGGATTCCAATAATCTCCCCTTTGGGAAGTCTGCTCTAAAGCGATTCCTGATATAGCAGCTATTACAGCAGTTGCTGTAAATGCTTTCAATAAATACTATTTGATGTTCAACATACTGAATAAATAATATAAAGTTCAAAAATTATCTGCAGATGTTTCCAGCCTATGGCTATAATTAAAATATTTTTAATCTTTGACTATAAAACTTACTTAAAGGTTCTCGGGCCTTTACAGTTCCAACTGGGCTGTCTTCAGGTATATCTTCGGGAACAGAAAACGCATACCGAGATTTCTCAAATACGGCTGGTGCCAAAGTGGCCTGAAGGATGTTTACTGTGACCGCTGCATTAATAGCAGAGGAAAGACCACCCCCATCGTGGGCAGAAACAGCCAGAACCAACGCAGAACCTTCCAGGTGGCTAAGGGCGGAGATCAGGTATATAATTCCTGGAAATACACAGAAATAGAAGAATAGTGAAAGCACCAAGTTAACGACACTCTTCCAGATTTAGCAGGCTGTCAAAAGGGCTTCAGCACGTACCTTTAGCATAAAGGAAGGTCAGAAAGTATAGACAAAAAGCTCTTGAAGAGTTTGAGCATCAGGTGTTTTGCACTGTGTACGTAGCATTACCAACACCATTTTGAGGACCAAGATTTCTCCAATTACATGGTCTTTACCGTGTACAATGTCACTGACAAATGGCAAGCTGCATCTCAAAACTCAGTGTCTCTTTTTGGGGTTTTAGAAACATATACTCAGGACATGTCAAACTTCATTTTTAGATTTCCTGTTTAAATCTATGATAACTTCCCTGAATTAGTGAAGTTGTTTTGAGTATTCAGTAATGTTATGAAGAACAGG
The DNA here is from genome assembly GCA_013389825.1 of Crypturellus undulatus. Classification (NCBI taxonomy): domain Eukaryota; kingdom Metazoa; phylum Chordata; class Aves; order Tinamiformes; family Tinamidae; genus Crypturellus; species Crypturellus undulatus. The sequence continues at coordinate 340,902 of VWPW01022554.1, forward strand.
ATTTGACCACTAATAATATTTAGAAATCCGGAGGTACACTTGAAAAAAAAAATTACTTCAACAGATGAAGTTATCTTTCAAACAGTGAAGAAACTGCATTTCAAGTAGGCTGCAGAGACATTCTATTCAAACAATGGCCCAGATGAAACAAACAAGGCCAAAGCCCTAAAATGCAAATCTTAAGAGCACCGGGGCCTGTGGAAGGTATCTAGGAAACAACCACTTTCTGTCTGATCACAACTTTTTTTGTAAAATGCCCTTTGTTAGAAAATTCTAAAGTCAGGTTAATTGGCAAGCTATTGCCAAATACCGATTTTCTAAGCTATATGAAATAAGTAATTAGTTGAAAAGAAAATGCAATGTTCTGTCCAGAAGTAAAATACTTTGGATCTACCTTCCTCAAGACAAGTATATTTTTATCACTTAACTCTTATGGGTGAGACTAGCGGTCTTTAAACATGTTCTCTTCTGGCTGCTAAAATAAGTCTTTGGGAATAACAGATAGATCATATACAATTTTCAAATACTCTGTATATTACTACAGAAACCCCCATCCACATTGGTGTGTAACTGTCATTACTTAAGATGGTAGTATGGCTAGGAATAATAATAAGGTAGAGATCTCATCCTGTCTTCTACGACAGTAAAAGCTTGTCCGAACTTCAAAAATATCTTCATTTGAGTGATGGCTTCAGTTTCAGCACTACATGCAAACTCTATATCTCCAGGGCATTTTCATAATGATCCAAAATTGTTATTTTCAATTGTTCCAGGAGCGACTGACAGCTATTCATTGCCTGTTTTGAGCCAATTTAAGGATTTATAAATGAAGATAAAAAAATAAGCAAATCAAGCTTCAGAGCAATCTGAAATCTCTGGTCTAGATGAAGTGAACAGAAATACACAACAATTTAGCCTCTAAATCAAGAAGCAACAGATGGTCTGTTACCTCGTAAATTGTGTATCTAAACTATAAACTGCGATTATATAACTACATACAAATTATGGTCTGAGATTATAATTTCAGGACTGAGAGACTGGGTGCTTTCAGTCACATAATAGATGAAATAAGTAAATGTAATTATGCTTTAAAAATGTTTGACATAACCGATTTAATATTAAAAATAATTTAAGTGCAAGCAGTACGCATTAGTGTCCTTCTCAATATGTTTAGCCTCATTTACACCTTTAGAGTATAGTTCATACGACTATAATGCTCAGGGAAAGACAGAAGTCTCAATTCAGCTTTAAATAAATGACCCTCCATCACATGCACAGTTCTTCACACTGCCCTGACAAAATAGAAGATCAGCAGGCACGTACTCAAAAGATTTTCTGAAGTTTTTTTTTTCTTTTTTTTTTGGAGGGGGCGCACTTAGAAGCCCTACTTCCTCCTCCGCTATAGGACAGTATATACTATAAATTCCTTTTCCCCATTCTTTCACAAATAATAAAATACTAATAAAATATTTCATATTAGTGACAAGTAATTATCACAAGGAAATAAGAGAATAAGTATTTACAATACACAAGTCTTGCTATGTTGAGAAGTCGGTCTTCTCAAGTGCTCAAAAATATGATTTTAGACATGTATCTAGAAAACAGCAGAAACCCAAAACAGATTTCTATGTCAAATACAGTATGTCAACTGGTATATTCATGTAGTCTATTCAAAATATGTTATTCAATAAAAGATGTATTAATTTTTTTCTCCTCTGATCTTTTCATATCCTCTTCATTTTTCTGGTTCCATCTGCTCACTTCACTTTACATTAAAACTATCTCTGTACTGTTTCCACAGGGAACAACTGTGAGAATAGGAGAGTCTCCATTCAGGTAAACAGGCAATGACTGCTTTATATTCAAAGCACCATTATGATGTTTCTCTCCTTTTTCACTCCACATCATTATTACCAGCTTTATCGGGACTGAGAAACAAGTGCTGTGTTGGCAGTGATGAGATCTTTTTGTCTGATGCTTTCCAACATCTTCACTAGTTCTGAGTAGGAGGAAAACCACTTTCACCTGTTCCGAGGTGAAGACAAAAGTTCCTCAGTATTCTAAAATCTTTCAGTGGCCATAAAATTTGCAAAATATAGAAAGCTATTTGTAAAGAAGGGTGTTCCAATATGAAAGCAAACAGTGACTAAAGGTAATATCCTTCTTAGGAATGGATAAATTATTATTAATACGCTAAATTCTAGAATTGTAGTGAGCTTGTAAGTGGCAAGGCTGTAGTAAACTCATGTGGTTCAACCACCAAGGACAATTTGCTACATACCAATGGACATTTTTTAAAAAGCATGTATGCTTTTTTCAGAAGCTAATGAAGCCAGCAGTTCAGTAAAACCAAACTTATAAACTTTGAGATACCTTCATAATTTTCTGCCTTTCAGAACAGATTTAGCAGGGAAGATGTCTGGCACTCAAGTTGAATATTTAATGGTCCTATCTGTCACAGTAAAAATGAGATTTAAGTCAAAGTGCCTTAGCAGCGTCAGTACATGATTTAACTACAATATATCTTCTCAAAATTTAGGGTGAAGCCACAACTGTAATTTCTGATAATACATTTTTAAGCAGAAAAATGGAAAATATAATATCCTTATAAATATTCAAAGGTGCTTGCAGTATACTTTCCAATTTCACTGCCAGGACATTATAATAACAAACCATCGCGACATGCTTAAAATGCATTCAAAGGGTCTTCAGCATCAAGGGGGAATTTTCTTCTCCTAATAACAAAGCACATTATCCCAGTGTGACAAACCACCATCATAATTCAACGATACAGATGGATTCAGAATTCATTGCTGATCCAGGTCCTGTGCCAATAACAGATGCTCTTCCAAGAATCAGTCTAATTTTCTCCTTTCTTTTGGTCATCTGATGACTGGGTTTTACAATTAGTTAGACTGCTCAACAAAGTAGTACTCCAGAAGCATAAATTTTGGCATTTCCTGAGGTAATATGAGCAACTGTAGCTCAAAGGAGAAGGAGTTTTAACTTTTTTTTTCCCCCAGTAGAGGTTGAACATAGAAACATGGATTTTAAACATTGTCACTGCCAGATTAAATGAAACCATCAAACACATATTACTAACTTGATCACTTCACTATTGGATATTTTCCTATTGAAAAGGCCAAATATATCCTTTTCCCATTTTGGAAACTTTAAGATGCATGTGAAGAGAAAAAAAAAATCATGGATTTGATTTTGCTATTCTTATTTCTGTTGAGCTGCACTCCAGTGCTGTGACCAGTGAGCTGGTCACTCCTTCAGCGGGTTTGCTCCTAAGTGCTATTTCTTAAAAGTAAGGGCAGAACATCAGGGCCATATATAATAAGTCTTTAAAAACAACAACAAAAAAAAAACCAAAACACAGCAACGGCAAAAAAACACTTCCTGATCTTTTCAGGATGCTGTGTTCAGTCTCAACATTGCAAGAGTCTAGATCACCAAAGCAGGTTCACCTACAAAGAGCACATTCTGCATGGCATAAATAGTACTGACTATGTCAATAGAATTTCCTCATATGCCTCTAGCTCGGTACTTTGAAAAATCATCTGTTTTTCTACAGGGTCTCCAAACCATGAAAGCAAAAATCCAGCACTATGTTTTTACCCATTAGTAAGTAAATGAAACATTTCTCAACCAGTGCAAAAGTGAAGATACAAATCAGGACACCCAAATTTCAGTAACAAAGTCTGGATTATGTGGAAATGTATACTTATTTACTTCAGTAGCTTTAAATTTTTCTTGTTGTTCATGGAAAAAAAAAAGTAACTTTAGAACACTGCAAGAGGAATAAAATAAACAACTGTCTAGTTGAGTTCTTGAAGACTCTGAAATCGACCTCCCTCAACTTTAAATGGTGGCAGTATTTTTTCAAAAATATCTTGCAGCAGGTCAAGTGGGACGCCCGGCACAGCTCAGACAGCAGGCAGATGGCGAAAGGCGCGCACAGTTCATCACCCCAGTTGCCTCCAAAGCCGGCAGCCGAAGCAGCTGCATGACCGTGTGTGTTGGTGCTGATGTGCACAACACGTCCCGACCAGCCCAGCACACTGACCTATCAGCACAGAGACATGCGGTTTTATATAGCACATAGTATGTAGGAAAAATGTGCAGGGTGAGCAACTGCTAATGGTTTTAGTGAATAAAAGGAATATTTCAAGTTTTAAAGGATTAATTATTTTAACGCTTCCATACTAAGTCCTTGATTCATCTCATGCCTTGCTAGTCCAGTACTGCCTCACTACTTCACCCGTCTTTGCCTCTCAAGATAGGACTGGGATTTTGCTTAGTACAATGCTCATGTTAATGCAACAGGGGCTCCTGTGACTCAGCATAGGATACCATAACTAAACAGAGAAACAGCAAATATTACTTTGATCTATTTTTTTCTATCACTACACATTTAAAGAATTCTGCCCTATCAGCAAGAAAAAATTGCTAATTTGTCATGAAGTAGCGTTTAACTAAAGGGGTATAATTTGTTGTTGCACGGAGATCTCCCTTGGTTCTTTCTTGTTTTGCTTCCTTTAATACAATAGTAACTCCGAGTATATTCACGCTCTTTGTAAGAAAAAATAAATCAGTCAACACTTCTATATGAGAATTGAGTTTAAAAAAATATGTACATAATAACACAAACAAAAATGAAGTGGGCAGAACTCTGGATGACAAAGTGTTGTTTTTTCAAACAAACACAGCGACTTGCACAACCAACCTGCACAGCTTCAGCATTGCCACACCATCCTAGTAGGTCACATATAGCTGCTGAATTTATCGAAGTTTTCCGAAAACATCTTTTTTAATGAAGGACCTATTCACTAAAGCCACTGACTGCAGATCCAAAACCAGCTCAATACACAACCTGATTTAAAAAAAAAAACAATCCCTAATCCTATGGTGATCAGAAATGATATTCATTTGATGGTACTGTACAAAAACATGCATGTTTCCAGCACAGATAGAGAGTGGAGTGTAACAAAAACCCGATAAAATAAGAACAGCAAATACATCTTAAAAGCATTACAAAGCCTTCTGGATGCTCATCCTCATGCTACACTACTATGCTACTTGCATACTCTGCCACACGCAGACTGGGTTAAAGTCTTATAGAGCAAAGGTGTTTTGCTAAGGCTATTAGCTCTCTGTGTGACCTGTTGCTTTCAAAGCTTCTTCTTTTCTTTAAGTTAACTAAGATCATGAAGGTTTGCCCTCGCTTTTCCACAGAAACGAACCACAAGGCTCTATGACTGTTATATTCCTGAAGAATGAACACACAGCAAGATGAAGACAGGGGAAATGAAGTGCAAATCCCATCCAAACCCACCACCAGCTACAGAGCTGGTGGTCAGAAAGGCAGTATCTTTAGACCCTCGCTCAGCTGAAACAGAAAGGAAACAAGAACAAAGACTGCTAAATGCTAGCAATAATAATTTCTTATTTCATATTCTGTACTTAAAAGGTGTATATATTCTCTATGAGAGAAAAAAAAATGATAATTCACTGGATTTTACTGCAGAAGTCTTGTATTTTTCCTCTCCTCTGAAAGGGGAGGTTTTGGTGTAATGTTTCCCTCTTCTCCGTTTTTCTTGTACGCCCCATCTGCCTCTTGCAGACAAAGAGCTGTGGCACTGCAATGCCATGGGAGTTTGCTCTTTGTCTAATTTGGTGAATTCTTTTGTTTCTCCGATCTGACATGGACTCAATTACAAGAAAGAGGGGGTAGGCTGGAGTATTTTTGAAAATACTTTGCATTGTTTTGTGCACCATGAATCTTGAATACAGATGTGACTGCACTATTGCATTGTTCCACTCTTGGCATGTAGCTTGTAGCATTTTTTCTCCTCATAAATGATTGATTCTATTGAATTTTATTCCACATAAAAGTATGAAAAAAAAGCCAAACCTATTAAGAGTTGGCACTATGTATGTTTTCTTCTGTTCTGCTACAGAGCTTTCTTCCAGGGCCAAAATTTGTGCTCTCATATTCACTAGAGCAAATTTTGTACGCTTCAAGGAGAACATATTGCAACTGGTGCTCTCTATGTTAGATTTTTTCAATAGGTGAGACCCCAGCAGGGACAAATGACCACTAATTATTCAGCTGAATAACTAACAATTCTTCTCTAACTTAACCTCAGTAAAAATCTTAAAAGGCAAAAACTAAGTGGGTTAATCCAATGTCTTACATATATTCCTCTGATTTATGGCATTCTGAATATGCTATCAATTTCCTATGTAAGGTCAGAAAAACAGCCACTGAAGTAAAAAACGTGGTCTCAAAATGTTCCAAAATAAAACATTCCTAATTTTAAATATTGTTTTATGTGAACCTCTTCATATGTTTTCCAAATGTACTACACACTGTAAGAAAATGCCAAAAGTATTTTAAAAATAAACTATTTTTACTATAATACTGTATGAAAACATCATTAATCATCATAAAAATGGCTTTGCTTTCTTCAGAAAGGAGGCATCTCCATTTTACATTGATGCAGATTAAAATTTGCTATATATTAAGCATCACATAGCATGTAGAGTTAAGCAGACTTAATTTTTTTGTCCCAAAGGAGATGTTGATATTTCAACTTGATGTTTTCAATTTGTATTGTGATAAAAAAAAACACTAAAATTTTTCATGAAACAAAATTCTCCCAGGATTTGATTGGTAAACAATGTTTCAATTTTCTCCAATAAAACAAAATTTGTCAACATTTTAACTAGAATGAATCTATTCTAGATCAAAACATTTAATTTTAGGCCAGTTTGACATTAAATTGCATTTACAAATGGTACAGAGGACAGTAATGGAAGTAGCAAAGCACAAAGCGGAACACTGCCAAAATCTCTGAGATATATATACACCAGCGGAGGGACCATTCTACTCTTAATCCTTCCTTTTGCATCCATTACCACCCTTTTAGACACACAGGATACTGGATTTTAATCTGCCTTTAGGCTGTCTCAGTTAGAAATTCTTATGGTCTTAAATTTGCATGCCCTTCTGGTGTCATTTTCCTTTTTTCTTCTTGGAGGGACCAACTCCTAGATTGACCCACATCTCTTCTAAGACTTTCAGTCATGAGATGCACTATATGTTTTACTTAAAAGAAATCAGAATGCAGCTTGAGAGAGAGAATTTGACTACGTAGCCATGTTCACAAAAAAGGCTTTGGACTCCAAGGGACTTCGCTGCTGTTTAGGCAATCACAGTGTACCTGAGACTGATGAGAAAGCAATGATTATATTTTGACTTTCTTGAGAGAGAATTAATTAATTCTAGCAAGTCAGCATTTCCCAAAAGAATGCTGATTTTGAAGAAACTGTACATTATATTAAAAAAAAATGCAGAAGTACTGACCAGATCTACTAATTCTGTGATTTGAAAGAGGTTCCTTGAATCAATAGTATAAATTAGATAATAATCATCTTTTATCCAGCCATGAAGGATATCACTAAGATAAATGAAAAAATATATATATTCTGAAAGAAAATACTAATGCTTGTAACACAATGAAACTTTGTAAGTTAAACTGTTAATCCCGAATTCTTAATCACTGCAGAGGTTTACTACCACATTTCTGATTGTATCCCGTGACCTGTATTATTAATCATCTGTTTATCCACAGTTATAAATAATAGGAAAATAAACAAAGCTCGGAGAGTTTCTTAGCCAAAAGGGCTCTTCATTGTGCTCTGTTCTAGCCAGTCCTCCAGCACCATTCACAGATCGCGCATGGATCAAATAGCTAGAGAAGGAAATACAGGAAGGCCAAGATGTTGTTTACACCAATGCTAGAAGTAGATGATAATAAGAGAGTCGTGAGCTTGCAGAGGAGTTGTTAACAATTCCACTATCCATGTACCTTTCTAGTTACAGACGTTTTAAAGAGGTTTACATTATGGACAGTCTAAACTTAATCAAATGAAAAATAGAGTATTCCAATTATTTCTCTAAGGAAAATGAAATAAACGTTATTTACAAGGGTGTAAGAGTATATCACAAACAATACAGTACCTAAAAGCCAAAATAGCAAATAAGTAGCACCATTTAAAAGCTTTTTAAAATTCAAACTACCTGTCTAATGGGATATCTGCCCTGTGAACACTTCTTCCTTCCCACTTCCATTAAACTTCTCTGTACATGATATCCACATGCCACAGTGCCTGAAACAAAACCTGGAGCCCCTTCAAGGAGCTTGGATGTGGCTCAGTCTTGTAATCTTTCCATTTTCAAAGCACCATTAACATATTCTGTACTGTCACTTGTTGACCATCTTGTATGATCTTCAGGCCATATATACCCTGCACTTTGAACAACAGTTCACTATACAAAACTAGCATTTTTATTCATACAGCCACACACTTGTTTTAAAAGAGCAACTGCCAGAAACAAGTTGTATTAGTGAAGAATTTAGGCTATAGTTTCTAAATCCATTATTCATTTCTCCTTTAAATATATATATATACGAAAGAGAAGTGAGAGAAAAAAGTTAATCTTTTGTAATGTTTGTCAATACTACAAAAACAACCCTGAAAGCACTACAATGAGATCTATTTTCAAATCCCCACTCTTCACTCAATAAAATAGAAATTATACATGGCATGAAGAGCAGCTTCATCTTGCATGAAGATTTGGCAAGCCATTAATTAATAATTAATTTTCATCTCATAATACTGGAAATATTTCTCTGGCCATTTACACATATAATCCTAAGGGCTATGATAAAGTCAAAAAGACCAATGTGCTGATTTTCATTCCTCATTTCTGTATACCTTGTCAGCGAGAAAAAAATACCCATTTAAGAGCTAAAACCTATTAGGATGGCATTTTCAAAGAGCGGTCCAAAACCATCAGTATGCCTTCTTTTAAGCCCTTCAGTAGTGAAAACAGGAAATGAAATAGGATTTGCCACACTATAGATGGGAATAAAATGCATAACCCATCAGTCACAGATTGTTTCTCCACAGGAAAGAACAAAACACCAAAGGGAAAAATATGGTTTGGTGCTCTACTCCCGAAGAATTTCTATTCATATTTGCCTATCTCCTTCTGTTTGAAGGGTTTCTCTTTCCAGTCATATTTGTCCATCTCCTTCTGTTCACAAAATGCAGTCCACCTAATAACTGGATAAAATCCCTCAATATAACCATCAGAGACGCAAACATAAATGAGGGCATATGTCAGAGAGCATGGAAACAGCTTGAGCGAATGGCAAACTGGAAAAGGTCACCATTCTAACAAGTAGTAGCACACAGGAATTCAAATCAAAGCCAAATCTTAAAGCATAATCCACAGGGGCTTCCTCCGACAAGCCTACTGGTGCAGCTTTAAAATGATTGCTTAAATGCTTGTAGAGATCTAGTTCCCTAATTGACTGACCTATGTATTTTTGGCCTCAGTCATACTCTAGAGAATTCGAGTTGAAAGGCAGCTGAAGTCCACAGTTAAAGTAGCCAAGACAAGCAGGCCAGCTTACTAAGATTAGTTTCTTTTCTTCATGAGAATATTTTTGGGACTGTGTAAGAGGGTGAAAATAGGCACCATTTTGAGAGAATAGAGCCTTACAATAATTCATATGCCAAAGACCTAATATAAGCATAAACACAGCCCTAAATATTTTTAAAACATATGAAATAATTGTCTGCATCAAAACTAATTTATCTAAAATTAGAGACAATCAGGAAGCAATACTGTTGATGGGGATGTATTCATAGAAGTATGAAAGGGCTGGCTTTCAAGTAAAATGTTAGCTGTGGTTTAACTAAGCACTCTCTTAAACACACTGTGCACATTTGTGAATACACCGCTCATGTTAACACATGTGACAGTGATAATCATTTATTAGGTAATTAGATTTATTAGATAGAATGATAGATAACTATTTAATATTGGAAAAAATATACCAGACTGGTTTGTGGCCGTGTGAAAAGTGATGACTGAGAAATTCATCTGTCTTAGGGAAAAAAAAAAGTCACCCTGATTTGTTTTTACCAAATTGCTTTCTTACCTTCATTGTCACCCCTTCACTGAACCTCTTTCTAGAAACCAAAATTGGGAAGGATTGTATCAGGAAATAATGGCAGAAAGAGACACTCAATAAGCTAAGCACCAAGTCAAACAGGGAGACAGCTGGACGTCGTAAAACTAACTAGCAGAATCTAGCTTTCGATTGTGTGACATGGTCCCAAATAAAGAAACCATCTCCAAGGAAAAAAAATATTTGCTGTCCTTATAGCTTTGCTAAATCATACACTCTCACAGTACCTGTAAAAGAATCCACCGTGAAAAGAGAAGAAAATTCTCCTGGGATAAGTTCATATGTGACAGTTCCAAATATTCCAGAGTCTCTATCTGTTGCAACAATATTGATAATCTCTGTTCCTGGTTGTGTATGACTGCTGATGCTTGTCACATAGGTGGCTTGTTCAAAAACAGGTTGATTATCATTAATGTCTTCTATCTCAATACGAACAAAAGCTTGGGCACTCAGTCCACCCTGTTGGATAAAACAGAAAAAAAATGAAAAAACTGTCAGTTTTTAAAACGTACATAGTAGAATGACACAGGTCTGGCTTGAGCCCGTCAATAGAATAAGGAACATACTGCAATGGTACAGATGAGCAATGGAAATATTTACTAAAAACAACTTGAAGTATCTACAAAATCCCAAAATAATGAGTTCATGCAAAACACATCCTCAGAAAAACATGTGTGCTATCTAACAGGATACACAAAGTTCAATTTGTTATGACTCTCAGCCTTGAACATAAAATTCTTGTTAATACTAATGAGTATTATCCACATTAATTCCCTATTAGTTTCTTTTTTTTTGTATATGTGAATAAAAAATGATATATATTGATATAAATTAACACTTGGTTTATTACCTGAACAAAAAGAGAATGTCCACTAACTGAATCAGGGACTGTGCTGTTTTACTGTTTACTTACTAGAGCAGTGATTATGCAAAATTCTCCAATAAGCATTTCACCTGTGAAAAAATTCTGAGTTAAGAGCATCACCAAGATAACGGTGAATATCAGAGCATTTCAAATATTGATTAGAAAGGCTAAGTGCAGACCAATGCAGAATGGGCAGCAGCTCTGCTCAGGCTGCACACACGTATGCATGTCTACGTACCCACACCTTCACTGAGCATAGGGAGAGGAAGAATGCTACCAAACCCAACAGAAATGCCTAGCTGAACAGATATGTTGATGTAAAATTTATAAACATTATGTAATTTTATTCACAAGCCTACTCATAACTTTGAGGAGAAAGAGAGCTTGCCATGCTTTCCAGAGGGCCTGGCTCAACTTCTTGGCTCTTGTTTTTATTCCCCTTCACAAATAGCTGGGAAAAGAGCCAGACGTTGCATGCAGCTTGTGTGTAGCTTACCTCTCCACAGCCTCCAGCCCTGGCCGCTCTGCTGTTCTCCACTCGGTTGAAACTTCTGCTACTGCTGCCCACCCAAGACCACCTCCCCACTGTAGCACTGTGCGGGCACGCATGGATTCCCACTTAACCTATTTTTGCATGGAAACCAGAAAAACAAGCAGCAACCTGCATGCTAGTTTAGCAAATTATGTGACAGCAAAATCATTGCTGGCCATGGTAAAACACTGCATTTTAGAAGATTTTAGGAAAAAAAAAAAAAAAAGATCATGCCATGGCTGCTGAAGCATAGACAGTACAGGGTCCTCAACGAAATAAATTGTAATTCACTTCAGAGCTACCATCTCCTACTCCCTGTTGACTCTCCCTCAGTCTGGAGTGCTTCATATTTCCAAAGTTACTTATGCAAGTGTAACGACTAAAGGCATTCTCTAAAAGAAAACAGCTCCCTGGAACAGCTAACAGTGAATTCTATGGCACTGAGGTATAGAATGGCATGAAAGGATATACACACATATATATACACTGTAAATGGTACATTATACACTGTAAATGGTACATTAAGGCAGAGATGGAAAAGAAACTTGACTCTCAAACCAATGCCAAGAACACAGTGTTTATATGAATTAATTAGAGAAAATGCTGACACAAAGAGGATGTTGGGAAGCATAAACGACAAGCTATGCTGAGCTATTCCAAACTTAATCTTGCGGCCACCATATCACATCACAGCTATCATAAAAAGGTAATGATGCTACATATTTCCGGAAGCTAATTGTGTATATCAATTATTTTTAAACCCGGACTTCATGATGTCACCTAATGATTCAGACTAGACACTACTTTAGATTTGCCCTACAGTATATAAATATCCCCTTAAAACTACGGTTGATGTTTTGCCTATTACACCCTACAGGCTTAAGCTTGTTTTGTTTTTCTTTATGAAAAAAACGTCAAAAGCATTCTCTGGATTTTCACAGAGACTTTCATTTTTTTTTCTCCTGTGTAGTAGTATTATCATCTCTCTTCTGGGCAGCAGTGACATTGCTATAAAGGCTATAAAGTTTGAGAAAAATCAAGATTGTATCACGCGGTATGCTTCTATATTTCACAAGCAAACTAGCAAATGCAGCCCACTTCCTCCCACTGTGCTTGGGTTTTCTTCCAAGGAAAAGAAGGAAATGAGTGGCACGGTGTGACTTCAGATCCAGGTCTCACGCTGACATGGGACCAGCCAGCACGAGCACCTCCAGGTCAGGAGTGCAAGGTGCACCGTGCCAGCACCAGCCACAGAATGCTGAAACAGCCATGAAATGTTTTGCTGCTTAGAAGATGGGCAGATGCGCAGATCTGGTGGGGCTACTGCTAACATCCCAAACCCCTTTCAGGATGAACTTTTACTTGAAGCCTGAATTTGCTCACAAAGGAAATCTCTGCACAAGGACAGAAAGGGGGTTCCTATGTGTTCAAGCCCACTAGCAGATGTTCTTCCATCCAGTGACTCCACAGCTTTCAGGTACTTTAGAACAAGAATCAGAAAAGGTATTTTTAAGGGAAGTGTGCCAAGTAAGAAGTGAGGTCAACAGCGAAAAAAAAGCATCAAAAAATACTAAGGGGTTCACAAAGAATTAAACAGCAACACTCATGGGAATTTGTGTTAAACTGTCAAGTGTCACTATTGCTGAACAGTTATGAAAAACACCTCACTCCCCAGCCAGTTTATATTTATCCTATGGAACTAGGTAAAGACTAAAATCTTTGGGAATTCTGAGAAAGTTGTAGACCTACTCTTTGATCTTTTGGAAGACAGACCAAATTTTATGATGGAGACAGATTCTTCTTTTCCTTAAGAACTGTATCCCCATTACACAGAAGTCGAGAGAGACACAAACTTGTTTATGGTCCAGTACAGTGGACATCAAAATAACCTTTTTGCTTTTTTAAACTTACTCTGGCAACAATAATTTTCAAGTAACATCCCAAGTGAGAGGGAACTGACTGCCTCTATTTCTAACCACATGCATGTACTTCATCTGTTCAGAAGCGAGTGTGACACAGAAGATCTTCCAAAATAAGAAGACAGAATTAAACAAGCATGTTGTCAAAAGAAAATTACATTTGTCAAAACATGTTATAAGCAAACACTAACCATAGTTGCTTGTTTTGAAATCATGTCTCAGTCATTTTTAACTACTATTGTGCATTCTGATGCAACAAGGGGTTACAACTACAGCTTTTCTTTTTTTTTTTTTTAAATTGTAAAGATTTGATGTGATAAGATTTGATGCAATAAGATGTGATTTGTGGAACAAATAAGGGAAATAAGAAACTACTACCAAGCCAAGATAACCACAAGTAGTGATTTTCTTTTCTTTGGTAGGACCCAGTTTGTGAGAAAATACAAAGCTATCAGTATACCTCTTTATCATGTTTTCAAAAAAAATCTTATCCTGCCCTTGGAGACTCTTTATCTTAATAAGTAGGAATGGCGCTACTTTGAATAACTGTATTTCTTCTCGTTGACGTATTGTAAAATGCTTAAGAATCTGACAAGATTTCCACCGAGGACACCCACCTTTTCATCAGTAAATTGTGCTGTCAAATTTTTGTTCCTAGTCGAACTGTGATATACATGATCTCTGATAGAAAGACATTATTTTCTTCTCTTTGCAAAGCCAAAAAGATACTACGCCAACTGGGCAAGTTGCAATATTGTCACAATGGGAGGAAACAGACACCACCAGGTACTTCAAAAATTTCCTTGTATGTCAACAAAAGTATGCACACTGCTACATAAGCAACAAGCATTAAGTTACACATTTAAAGGCTTAGAGAACACCAAGCAAATCGGGAAACAGGGAAGGTCTTCAGTCACTTCAGCCATGTTGTGAAAGACAATGACAAAACAAACAAACAAACAAAAAATAACATACCACACGCACATACATTGGACCTAATATACAAATGTTTTTAAAAGAATAGTAATTTTGCCCCCTGCTTCACTTTTGAAAACATGTTAAGAATTCGATTAGAATTTGTTAGTCCATATTTTCTTTTTGCAAGATTTGATTTCACAGTATTTTTGATCTGAATTTCTCTCTCAAATATTTGTGATGGTTTTCCAAGCAAAATGTCTTCATCTGTCTTTTTTTTCCCCCAAGGGTAAAGAAGTTGCAATTTCAACATTATTATAAGAAAATCAATTTTTTTTTGCTCACTAGCGATTCAAACTCCCCAAAAGTTTGCTGAAACTCTCTGGGCTGCTGCAAGTACATAACACCACAGCATGTACCCGGGACTTAAAGGCACTATTTGAACAGGTGGTAGTCTTTAGCAAGAGGCAGCAGGTGAACTACTGATCCACACACAGAACACAACACATGCCAGAGACCCCAAACGAGGGCAACAAGCAGATGCTCTGTGATTCAGTGCAAATACATTTCCAGAACACTACTTAACAATATTTCTTTTCACACAGAAGATACATATGAGACAATAAGTGACTTCAGGATCAAAACGAGTGCTGCCAACTAAAAAAGCTCATGCCAACATTATTATCAGTCCTGTCCCCATTTAAAACAGTGAGACTTCCCCTCTACAAGCCCTCCCAAGAAGTTTAGATTTTACAAGCATCCGTTTAACAAAATCGATTTTACACTTGCCCCTCCATGGTGCGGGCAATTCTAGTTCTCCTATTACTGTTTCTAAACAGTGAATTAAAAACAAGGCAGTCAAGCTCTAAAACCATGTAATGGAGTAGATAAACAGGTGGAAGAAATTGATAGTTTTGCTGTAAGACAAACTGAGTACCACCTGGAAAATACTTTTTTTTCCTTCTCATTCCTAATTAACTTTCTTATTTTCTTTCCTTTTCATCTCTCTCCCTCCCCTTTTAAAAACAGTGACCCTCATTCTTCCTCTGCCTTTTCTCAACACATTTCTCCCTGCTTTTGATCACAGTCTCTGCTTTGGACTCCATACCTAATAGGTTTTTAATCAATCAAAATCAGCAGCAGAATGCCAGAAGATAAAATTATCCTACCATAATTTAGCTGTAAAGGTGATATGTGACTCAACATCACTTTAGATATAGTGGAAATTTTGAAGTGAAGACTGATATTAGGCACTTTAATATTTAGCTGTCAGATGACTGATTTGGCTTCTGCCAATTAGATGTGAGCTACAAAGTGCTGAGTTTCAGTAATAAGAATTCAAGTCCTATCTGCCAAAGAAAAGATGATCAAAAATTGAATCCCTCCTCCTCATTTTTGAATTTTTGAAAACATAAGTTCCACAAGAGAAGATAAATTGATTTTAAAATGAAACAATCTATAGTTCTTGTGCTTTGGCAGTTTTCCTACAACTTCTGACATTTTCAAAACACTCTTCTGGACCAGAGTAAAAGCCCCTGAGAAACCTATACAACTTACAGTACTTGCTGTACTTACAGTTCTGCTCCTACACAGCCTTTGTTAGTAAGACTAATCTCGATACCCCGATATTTGTACGTATTCTGCATGCTTATTCAGCTTCAGAACGTGGGAGGCCCTATTTTCTAAAGGAAAATCTGCATTAGATATACACAAGAGGAAAAAGATGAAACATAGTAAACATAGTAAAACATAGTAAAATATGTAATCTTCTTCTGTTATACATTGTAATATTGATTCCTTTACTAATCAGGACTCAGAAATGTGTGCTCATGTGTATGCTAACTTTTCTTCCAGAAAGGAACACTGAAGACAGAAATTGCTTCACAAGGAAATTCCAAAAAGGGCACAGAAATAAGTCTGCCAGAAAGACTGGTGATACTGTCCTAATAAAAAGAATTTAAATTATCACATATTGAAGTAAGACATAGTTGTATGTTAGCAAACAAACAAATAAACAAAAAACCCCATATTTTTACATCAGTATATGCAGCACAGTACTAAAGGCCCTATTAATACAAAAGAATATGTCTGTTGTGTCGTGTCTGTTGCCTCTGAAAATATTTTTTGGCACTCACTCTACCCATGCAGTTGTTCGATAAATAAATTATTGGTTTATTAGGAAGGATTTTGAACAGCTTGTTTAGGAATGGCTGTGGATTTCATAGTGAAGTATATCAGTTCAGGTCAAAATGACTCCTGTTGGATTTTGCTGTATTTTATGGTTTTGAAATATCAATTCTGTCCTCCATAGTGGTAATAAATTAATTCCAAATCCCTCAAATTTCATATATTCCATTCTCACTTAAAAGTATTTAGCACATCCAAATTTTAAAATGCATTTTACAACTCTGGCAGTAAGGAAGGGTGAAACTTACCCCATCTGTAGCTTTTACTAGGAGATCATAAGTAGCTGGATCTTCCTCTCTGTCAATGTCTTGAGACACACAGATTTGACCAGTATGTGGGTCAATCTGGAAAGTTTTAGATTTTTCATAGTAATTGAGCCCATCATAAAGGAAATACTCAATTTCACCAAACTGGTCTGCATCTGCATCTGTTGCCTTGACCTGTAAGGAAAATAGATAAAAATGTAAAACAGATAAAACTATTGGTTAATCATTTAAAGATCAGAGATACTTTGCTTTAAGGATAACTGTTCTGTTATAAAAACAAATGTGCACACACAATACAAACATATTCTACTGCCTGTCTGCATACTGCTTGTAAAATAATGACTTAGATGCTGATGGTGTAATTACGGCAGCAAGTGTAAAATAGATTAGATCTTGTCTGCAATATGACTTGTTTACCTGACAACAATTATTGTGATCAAATGAACTTCCCATGCCTAAATAAGCCATACACATTAAGTCACACCAGTAGGCCATGTGTTAAGCTATTTTGCCTTCATGTTAAAACGTTAATTTTACCAGTAGAAGCAGGTCTAGGTCTTAGAAAAACTATATCCTCTCTGGGTCAGAAAAATGAGTCAGGACTTTCTTATCTAATATATTTCTAAAAGTTTCCCTTTAGTTAGTTTACTATTTAACTTCAAGGACAGCTTATTGGAACAATGCTCCATAAAAATTAAGGGATTCAATCTATCTGTCTTAGAAGCTAGAACTCTACGAACACAACCAAAACCTGACTATCACATGCACATGCAACAAAAAGGGAAACATGTATGGATTGCAATAAATTACTGTGATTGATTAAATTCCCCATGTCATTACAGCCTTGCATATGGCTGTAAATGCTGAATAACCAATAAGCATTGGATCTTTTATTTTCAGCTACATTAATTCTATCTTAAAAGCATTGTGGATTCTGCTGTCAATCCAAAACATATGTCATAAATAACTACTTTGAAGAACTACTTCCTTCAGAGGAATGCCACCGCATGGCACCAAAGACAAGTAAATGTCCTAAACTGACACAGGAAATGACTGCAAAGAAAAAGAAATGAAGTTTGATAGGAACTGGAGCAGAGCAGTGAGTGAGCAATGAGTGCAGGGCAAGCTATGGCACCAGACGGCTATTTCCAAGAAAAAAAGAATTCCTCCCCTTCTTTCCAGCTGTACATATTCTTGTGTTACCATCAAATGACACCAGGCCAGTAAGTGGGATGTAAATAAGATGTTTTCAGAAGCCTACAAAAACCTGCAGTAATTTTGAACATGCTGTATCATCTTCTCTCAGCTGAGTTTTAAACAACTCACAAAACATTAGACAAACAGTAGGGATCAGTGCTCTTAATTTGTTGAGAATGTATTTGGTGGCTAGGAAGCATAAATCTTAAAAAACATCATTTTAAATCATCAGGTGTTTTAAATTTTCAGATAGGACACATTTGGAAGGTTATTTCAAACATTAAAATCTTTCTCTTTTGACACAGAGAAAGGGGCAGAAACCAACAAATGTTTGTAATGGGCCACAGGTTTAGCCCATTAAATAAATATATGCCCTGTGAGAAGAAGCTGAGGCTTCTTTAGCCTAGAGAAGAGAAGGTTTGGGGGGAATTTAATAGCTGCCCTCCAGTGCCTAAGAGAAGGTTACTGATAAGCCAAAGCCAAGCTCTATCCCAAGGTACAGTGCAGGAGACTGAGAAACCACCACCATAAAAACAGAGGAGGTGCTCACTGGATTTAAGGCAACATTCTCACTATGAAGATAATGAAGCACTGGAGGAGGTTAGCTCCCCAGAAAGGCTGCAGTTTCCATCCTCAGAAGATCCAAGACCTGACTGGACCAAGTCCTGAGCGGCCAGGGCTGAACCTGATCTTGGCCCGGCTTGAGGAAGAGCTGGGCTGGAGACCCCCGAGGCCTCTTCCAGCCCACGTGAGTCCCCGATCCTGCACAGTGCTGTGCAAAAACACTGCAAGCTGATCATTCACTCACAAATCAATGCAGTGCTCAAGAGTAAAATTCCTGCTCTTAATCCAGCTCGTAGATTAATTTAATAAACAGCTCTGTACATTACACCTCTAATTTTATAATTTTATTGCCTCAAGCTCTCTTTAAAAAAAAAAAGAAAGCACAGAAGTTATTCATTAAGCTGAGTTTTTTTATGACATGCTCCAATATGAAAGTTGTCATTTAGATTTACAAATATCTGTGAAGAAAATAACTTATAAAAATAAACATACATGAAAAAAGCCAGTATTTTTAGCTCTTTAGTTTGTCATTATTGGAGGTATTTTTGGAGATATTTAAAGATGAATTTCTATTCTACAGTCTGGTTTCATTTTATATTTATTCATTGAAGATGGTAAATCTTATATTTTTCCATCAGGCCATTTATGAAAACGAAACATTTGAATCTTAAAAACCTTATTATACTCGGGCCTGAGAGCTTTTTAAAGAACTTGCATAAATTTACAGCAAAAAACTGTGATAGAGAATGACTGTACTTGATCCTACATTTTTGAGCAACATCCACATGTAAAATAGGCCAAAGGCACAAGGCTGCACACTGCTCTTGTTAAACTGCCTGAGCGCGTTCAGAAGCACGATTTTGACAAAGGACCACGGATTTTCCTATTAACAAGTCTGGATTTAGGGGCGTGAGAGAATTCAGCTGCAAGGACACCAGCCATGCCAGCTCAGGTGGCCTTTGGGCCAGAGAACCGTCCTTGGCTGCTTGACTTACTAGTACAAACAGGGCCTTAAAGTCCACAGGTTGTGCCTTAGTCACAAAGCCACTTCACTGCCCTCAAAAGAGGCACTGTTTCTCTCTCCTTCACCGTCCTGGTAGTTTGCCTTCCACAGCGGCAGCGCAGGATGCAGCACAACACAGCTTGTGTCTAAAGGCCAACCTCTTGCTCTAGTAAAGTTAAAAGGCAAAACTCACACTCAATTCCAATAAAACAAAGATCTGGCCCTAAAAGTGCTCCACAGTTGTATGTAAATCAAGTCTACAACACATGCATTTCATCACTCTTGTACTTTGTTATTTCCATTACAAAAAGTAAAACAGAAGCCTATACGCTGTCAATACTTTCCTGCCTCAATATTGCAGAGCAGTAATTCACTTACCCTTTGAAAAAAGATTAATTATTTTTTGTGCCTAAAAGCTGGTGTGTGTGACAATATTGAAAGGTTTCTATCCAACTATGTCTGCAAGTAGTTCAACATGTAAATGCTAACATTTATTTATTCAATTGACTATGGATCAGTTAGTTAGGGCTGTAAAATCAGTGTGTTTAGCCCATTATGTTCTTCAATTTGTCTCTCTTGTAAATTATGCAGTCCTTAGACATTTAATAGTGCAAAGGACTAATGAATGATATATTCGAATAAAAACACTTCCATTCAAATCAGTATAAACCTGACAGCCCAACTGTGATCAACTTCAGTTACTTGAATCACTTCTCTGGCAGCAAAATTACGCGACATCAAATTTCTGCATTTATAAAAATGTGCTTTTTCTCCTTATCAGAAACCTTAGGATCTATTCAAATTCTACCTAATTTTAACTTATTAACCTTATTATTTAAACTTATTATTACAAATCTTTTTTTCTCTTTTTTTTAAGAGGAAATAAATCTGGAATTAAAAACGAATGAAAAGTTTACCGTAGAAAACACAGCTGAGGTTGGTTGGCACCAAACCTGAGGCCTGGGGAGCTATTAACTGTTATTGACGCAAGCTGATTTAGAAGAAGAAATCTAGTCAAAATCTGCTGACAAATTCAAGATTTCAGATGCGGCTGAAGAGAACAAGCTGCCACACATTTTAGAAATTAAAGCGTACTGCAGTCACAATCCAAAACACTGCAGGTTATAATATTGTACTGCAGTCATACTGCTCTTATTGAGTATTACAGTAGTTAAGTGTTCAAAAGCTGTGAATTACAGCACTCCAAGCAAGAGGAAATGAAGGCAGCGGTAGTAATTTTCACAGTGGACTGATCAAGCGTGCTGGATGTTGGCAGTATCACAAAGGTGACAGAGCTGGAAAGATTTACAGGCATTGCAGATGTGGGAGGCAAGAGAGCATGGAGCTGCAACACCTCTGTTCTGACAGCTCAGCTGAATGTGATATTGAGAAGCAGGAGAACAGAAAGGGAAAAATAGGAGGATGAAGATGACAAGACCTTTTTTTATTCTTTAATTGAATATGTTTCAACACCTTAAGTTGTAAATGCATGTTAATAAGAAGTGTAAACTTGGGAATGAGGAACTACATGACAAAGTATTTCCCTAGAAATATTTTTAAAAGCAAACAAAAATCATGGTAGGGATAGATACTCACTGAACTTCTCCATCTGGTCACACTTTCTATAGCCTCCTTTACTGTATTTGTACACTGTCTAGATTGCAAACTCCCCAGAGAAAAACATACAAACAAAAAACACTTTCTATTGTCCTCTTGACATTACCAATAAAGTAATAAGCAGTTCAAGTGCAGCCATCCTCTCCAAAGGAGGAGAAAATGAGACCGAGGGAATTGTTAGGGAGAATGACAATGAATGATAACAACATTATGCTCAAATTTACAGATTAGCGCACGATGGGAATAAGTGATGGAAACAGACTGACACTAAATGGTGTAAGAAGAGAAAAAGACCGATGGACAAAAGGACAGATCAATCACTTAAAGAAACACAGATAAAGACAATGTTGAAGGTCCAGAAATTATATTTGCACATGGAAACAGGGAAGAGAAAATAAAGTGAATGATTATGCAATTAAAGATCAAACTCACTTAGGCTTACACCTTGAATCCTATGAAACCCAGGGAAGTGCGAATGGAGAAAACAGTGCAGACAATGCACTTAAACAGATGGGAACAAAAACATTTTCTTCAATATTAAGTTAAGGAAGGAGAGACTTTACAGCTAAGAGAAAGCAAATATTTGTCAGATCCTCAGTTGGTCCCACTCACTTCAGTGGAATTAATGACAATTCACAGCAATGGGCACTCTGTCCCATGCTTTAGGACATGAAACCGTACTGAGCTTTTTACTACATGAAATACCTGCTAACGTTTAAACCACACCATTAATAACATTTAATCATTAATGAGCCACTTCGCTGTATTCTCAGAATACAGCCTGCACTACTTGCAGTCATTCCCTGTAATAAGGGTCATGTCTCCAAGTGTTAAATAAAAGAAGAATCTCTCTCCTAATAAAAGCAAACATTTTGTGTAACTGCAGCCTAAATCACAGACAATTTATATTTGGAAATAAGATGAGAGCTCTCCTAGTTAATTCCTTAGCCTCCTTTTATGGGAAAGTTAAAGCAAAGCCAAATTCACAGCTTGAATAATGTATTCATAGAGCTTTATAAAAATATGAAATTATTTTTTTATTGTAGACATAAGAATTAGCAAGGGATGTTTAAATCTTCTAATGACTAGTTCAGAAATTATGCCTGACTTCTTAAATAAGAAAGACATTTCTCCTCTCCTTCCTTCTAAATCACATTTTCATACACATACTCATTTTGTTTCTCACTTTCCCAAAACTCCATGACAAACTTGTTAGCTCTTTTTGCTGCATACAAGCCTCACACTCACATAATCAGGGGCTTGCAGACCACAATGCATAACAATAAGCAACCATCAGAAAGATCAAGAGGTGCAGGACATACTATCTTAACCTCGATATCATAAACTTCCACAAAATACAGGATGCTCTAACAAGAAAGAAACCTTTATTTGCTCTGAAATGCAAAACTCACTGAAGGCACAATAAATCAAAGCAGCAATTAAAGTTAGGTGTGTAAATATACAATCAAAAGGATCTGCTTTGAATGCGTGGCACTGCCAGAGACATTTCCAGAAAGCTGAATAACATCACCTAAGATGCATGGTGTTTAAGCCATGAGGTGCAGAAATGTCAGCACAAGCTGTTCTAAAGAGAGATATTTAAACGCTCTTGGTATACAGAACAGAGCTAACCACAAATTCCATACTGCTCCCAAAGGGACAAGTCCTAACTGGTATTATGTGAATTAGGCACACATGACAAGAAAAGTCTGCTTTGTGAAGTGCTAGCAGAAGTTACCTGACACTCATTATCATGAGAAGTCTTACACATACAGAATGAAAATAACTGTGCAGTTGTACACTCCCTTTATTTAATCTTTTGATCCTTAAATGAACACAGCAACGTAGGTCATCAGCTACACCTACGAGATCCATTCCAGAACCATGGGACAAGAAGCACTTCGGTCCCCATGTCAGACCTTGTACACATACTGGCCACATCCATGCGTGACATCCAAATGTGGGATGCACCAGACTTTCCCCTCCTATGAGCCCTCTCTGCTCAGGCACTGTCCACGCGCGACCACAGGCACCTGATGCGCATCAGACCGTCACGATATCCGTATGCAAACAGAACACACTATCCAGGGCACGGCACGCGGCCCGTTCCTGGAAGTGCTCATCACGCCTGGCAATGCAACGGATGTGCCTCCGGTCAAAGGGGATCCACGAGAAAGCCATGGGCTGAAAGCCTGTCCTGCTGGGCCCTCCCTGGCACACAGCTGGGAAGTTGAACATCCACAAGTTGCAGAAGATAACAGGTCCTAAGAGTACAGAACCCATTCACAGGGAAGCAAGAAAAAAAGGACAAAGAGAGACTGTCCAATACTGTAGCCGTGAAACTGCGGCACAAGCAGTTCCTAATTCATTACAATTTACCAATCTGCGGTTCCATTTGTTTCATTCACTGATAATTTTCGCTGCATGAAGTGAGAGCTTTTGAACAGCATGATCTAATACCATACAAACCTTTGGCCTTTGCAAAATACACCAGATAGCAAAGGGAACACGCTGTGTGGGAGTAACCGAAGAAGAGCCCTGAGCAGAAAGCACGGCTTAGATTTATAGTGTAACATCTAAGGGAAGCGCGCTGTGTAGCAACAACAAGCTTTAATTGCTAAAAGCAACAGATGGATTAAGTTCTGTGAAGGAAATGAAAAGGGCTCAGGGGCCATAAATTGGCCACATCACTTGCACACATGGAAGTATCCTTTCTTTTCTGATATGGACTTCTCCCACAGACAAACAAGACATGAGTCCTATGCAGCTCTAATACTTCCTGCACAGCGAAAGAAGACAGAGCTGTTTTGAAGTGGGAGATTATGAACACCAGATGTCTAAGCCCATTCGATCAGCTCCAGAATTCTCTGAAGTCTTTTGCTTGCTCTTAGGAAAAGGAAATGCTCTGTTTCGAGGACCAGTTTTGAAAAATCTTGAATGTAGCCATTC
This sequence comes from Crypturellus undulatus, assembly GCA_013389825.1. Classification (NCBI taxonomy): domain Eukaryota; kingdom Metazoa; phylum Chordata; class Aves; order Tinamiformes; family Tinamidae; genus Crypturellus; species Crypturellus undulatus. The sequence continues at coordinate 364,971 of VWPW01022554.1, forward strand.
CAGTGACCAAAACAGGCCACTGAAATAAATTTCAACTTCAGTGAGCAGAACAGCAAGATGATCTGGCAGGAGGAAGGAAGCATTCCTCAACATCTGCTCTTCAGAAAGAAAAACTCAAAACACAGGAACTCCCAAAAGAATTATATATCCAACTTGTGTATGTGCAATTTGTGTATCCATATGTTACGGCAAGGTTGAGGCCTCCCTTCAGGCAGTATGTCTCTAATACTAAATCACTTTATCACATGTGCTACTTTTAGACAATCCATTCCATTCCCTATTTCCCTACCATTTACTATTTGATGAGATCAACTGCAGCATAGTATTTAACCTATAAGCAGATATTATTAAGTCAAAGAAAACCCTACAACTTGCTCACACCTATATGCTAAATTTGTAGCTGTTTAATTTTCATAGTTGTGGACAGTTCCTTACTTTCTGGAGAAACTAGAAAGGCACATTAGAACTCAGAACAGGGAACGGCTGAATAATGAGGTTCTGTTCTCAATTACTTCTCTCCCTCACGCATATCATTGGTACCTGTCCACAATGTTCGTGAACCCCAGCTGCCTTATTAGGGCTTTTCATCTGACCAAAGAATAAAGCTTGTTTTTTTTCCTACCTTTGACATGTCACACCTCAGCCCTAGCCTAGGGTCTGTCTTTTCTAATACCGACAGGGAATGGTAGCTCCTCCTCGTCAGCAGCTACACAGTACAGCACAGAGCAGCAGTCTTTTCATCAAGCTTGTAAAACTTGTAAACTTGTATATTTTCCTATGGAGAGCTGGCTCCTGTTGAACTACGCGAATGGGAGTAACGGCAGCTAAAACTTCACAACAGAACTATTATATTCTAGCCACACAAGAGACACCAGAGAGCACATAGATGGGGATATCTAGGCTACAGTGTGTGCTCTTTCCACTTTGCACCACTGTCTTCCAGTCTGACTGTAAATACACTATGGTATTTTAGTCTCAAAATATTGTTCCAATCCACAAAATCAAAGTCTGATTTTCTGGTTTGTCCTGCCACGCTATACCTTCCCTTTTTTACTTCCTTCCTCCCCAAATGAAACTCTACCTTTTGAAGAGGCATTATAGAAACATAAAACTTCCAGACTGGGACAGAATGACTGATTCTTTGGTATCTTGTTCCTGCTCAATCAGTATTTCAAAATCATTTTGACTGACTGTGAAGTTCACACTGATCAGTTCTGTAGAAAGGGGGAATCTCAGTCCCTGACAGTGTCCTACAAACTGGCAGAAATGCACCAGTAGGGATCTTTTCCCACTGGTGATGATTTAGCAACATTTGATGCCTATATTCTCAATTTGGGAATATACCATTTACTGCAACACAAGGAGCATCCAGTGTTCAGACTTAGGGACAGGATATGTAGTGGTTCACACACCAGGACTGAAATGTAACTGTCAGAAAGGCGAAAAAAACTGCAATCTGTTAGAGAATAATGAATAATACTTGAAGCAAGCATGGAACCTGCACAGCTGAATTTAATTCCAAGAAAGAAGAGACCCAAGGAATGTACCAAGGAGTGTACAGCTGAGTAAATCCAGTTCTTTGGCTGCAAGATTAATAAAGAAAAAAAAAAAACAAGACAAATAAAAATGCACTTCAAACCCAAGGAAAAAAGCACTCCAGGGAGCTGGACTTTACAGATGAGATAAAAACTATGAGTGGGAAAAGATAAAAGCATCAAGCAAATAGTTAAATAACACAGATTTTTGAAATATAAGTCCTCTTATAAATTGTTAAAAAAGATGTTATGGAAATTTATGACAAAATAAATCATGCTGAGTGTGATGGGTTTTGGTGGGAAATCACCTGCTCTGGCACAAAGTAAATCCATCTGATCCATAAGTTCCTCATCAGAACTGGAGAAATCTGTACACTTGAGCAGTCAACTGCTGTGCTTTGCAGACACAGGTTTTGGTGACAAGAAACAGAAATAAAATCTCTACAGGGCTGCCATGCTCTGCCCATTAAGACTCAGAAACCTGCCATGTGAGCCCTCGCTGCTGTAAGCTAATGCTCCAACAGCCCAGTCTGCCTGTACATCTGGTGGTGCACACTGCATGTGCAGGAGCACAGCAGGGATAATATAAAACAAAGTAAATGCAGAAGAGAATCTATCTACTAACATCTAGAAGTCTATCTACAAATATCAAATATAGTTATCATGTCAGTAGCATCCAAAACTCATGAACATTGTATTTTTTTAATAATTATTGTTTGAACTTCTTATATATAGAACTGATTAATCACTGTTTATATCATAAAGACACACATAAATACCCTACCCAGAAGAAAAGAAATTGGTGCTTCTTGAAAGCAGCTGAGCTAAAACAGGATTGCCACACACTAGGGCATGCTTGCCAAGAAATCAATTTTAACAAAAATTGGCAAGACTGCTCAATAATATTTGCAAGCACAGTAAAGAGATTTCCAGAAACAGAAGCAAACCACAACAAAAATGATACGTTGTGTCCCCAGTGAGTGACAAAACTTTCAACAACGCATTCTCCTTTTGTGGAGCAGCACAGTCTCCCACAGCACTGTAGTACCAAACATCAGGATTTATATTTCTGTTCTCTCACTAATGACAGTTTGCACAAGTTTCCCTGGGTCTGAGAAACTTCTGCACCCAATTGTGGTCCACATCATATTCTGGTTCTTCTGTCACTTGTCCACTGCCAAGATCATAGTCTAATTTTTGTAACCATTGCCCTTTCATCTCTATGCCTGCTCTACAGAATTCAGATTAGTTCTTCACATTTAATTACACAAATTAAAGAGAAACCATTCTGACCACACTGACCGCACAACTCCCCAAACCCCATAAGAGCTCTAGTCACATAGACATTTATAAATCATCTGTCAAACTAAAACTCTGATGAAATTTAACATGCAGCAATAAAAGCCACGAGTCAATACTGAATGGAATATGATAGTTTCATGACTGAAGTGAGAGGTGTCTCTTGCAGCAAAATACAGGCATTCAAAATGCTCTTCAAGCAGCTAAAATTACCACAGAACTCAACAAAAGAATTAAATTCTTAGTGAATACACTCGTGCTTACAAGAATATGTCTATGTCAGAGTAAAAACCCACTCAAGAAATCAAACTCAACTCAAAAGGCAAAAATAACATGACAGCAAATGACTCAGTTCAAAAGATCTGCTCCAGCAAGGCAGTGCTTAGGAAGCCAGGTCTTCAGTGAATGTGTCTACTTTATTCTACATAGCTTTGCTGCCTTCTGCATATAGTCCCACCTGATTCTAGATAATACATCAGGAACTATACAGAATATAGATGTAAAGTTACAAATGTTGAATTAATTTTAAACTAGTACATTTTAAAACTTTCATTTGTTTGTTCAGTGATCATCAGAATCCCTTAATAATCACAGCTACTGTTGAGGTCCTGGTCCTTATTTTCTCTGGCTGCACCATATCTAAACAGATCTATCTTCTCTCTTTTTCTAACTTAAATCCCCAAGTAACTATTATTATTTTGTCTATTGAGTTATCCTCAATGTGTCCTCAGTTACACATTACTTTTATCAAACTTAAAAGTTCATATAGCAGTCATTTTTGTTCAGATAGTGCCATGTGAACAACTCTATTTGGATCTTTTAATGTAAACAACTGTAATGAGACTTTATGAATTTTATGGGAAACTTTCAGCTATTCCCTTAATATACATTTGGTTTCCATAAGGCCCCAAAGTTACAGCACTAATAAAATGAAAACCCTCTTGTCTTTGGAGAAAGAAGTTCCTGCTGATGTGTCTCTGTGTCAACCATAAATTAACACACTGCCAGGGCAGAAGAAGTTTCATTTTCTGTACATTTTTATTGCTTAGATTCCAACAAGAGTGGCTTCTTTGATGGTATTTTCCATGGTGCACCTGTAGTCAGATAGCCTGAGCCATTCAGTCCCATTTCTAAAGACTGAGCAGGAGAAAAGAGTGGAAATATTGAGTAGTAACAAACTACAAAACTATTCCTAACAATTCTGGTTGGCAGAATACAGAAAAGCTTAAACATTTGTTTTTCAGTTATATCATACTCCCTTTTAAAACTCTTTTAAGAAGGGCCCCCTTTGAAGCATGGCATTTATTCACCTCCTTTACTTACCTGCCTTCTGCAATGTAACCTCCCAATTTCTAAGGAAGTCAGGTAAGAGACTTAACAAGAACTGCCTCCAAGACAACATTGTAACTACCATCGGGATTGCTCCAAGCTGGGAATGTTACTGCCATAAACACATCACAGGGGTTACTAGGCCTGCACTGAGGTGGTTTCAGGGTTTGGGATTTGGGGTTTGGGTTTATTTTGTATTTTGCCTTTTCTTTTGCCTTTTTTTTTTTTTTTTTAAGAAAATCATAATCTCTAATTCCATTAAAACAATAGGGAAAAGATAAATATACGCCTTATATATGACTAACATCCCTATCTATCCAATGTAAGACCACCGTTTCCTAGTTATCCAAGATCTGAATAAGATGGGTTGACTCAATGCTAGTAACATAGTGATAGTGGAAAGAGGGAAGTTGTTAGAAGACCCTACCACCTTTCTAATGTCACCAATATCAACTGTGATCTCCCTCAAAGAACATTAGGCTACCAGGTTTTGGTATTCGAATGAATTTATCATTCTTTCCAAATGCTGCAGAGGCCAGAGCTACACAGATGCTCCTGTTCCTGCCACAGGCAGATGCAACACCAGCAGGCCCCTTTGCTTGGGCTGCAGCTGAGCAGGTAACTGGCCACACCACAGCTGCACATCTTGAGAAAGCCCCAACCAGATGAGAACACTGCAAGGCAGCTGCTCAGTAGCCAAAGTCGCTCCACGTGCCTCTTCTCAACTTGACCATTTATTAGCTTTTCATCACATAACAGTTCATATTCAATCCCAATCTTCAAGGCTCAATCCCAATCTTCAGCCATTTCCAGAGGAATTGCTTTTCTAACGTTACATCAATTTCATGTCACATGTTCAAATACTTTTTTCCATGATGGAAATCTCCCAATAATTTAGAGAGCATTTGCAGAAGAGATAGAAGACAAAACTCAACTTTATCCGAAAGAGAAAGCAAAACCTTTTTTTCCTTAAACTGCTCTTTTGACAACAATAGCTAAAACCAAATTCCCCAAAAGTAAACAATGGAAGTTAGTCCCCACTGTCAAAAGATGAGAAAGACGATCAGATTTTCTTCCTCTAGGCAAACAAATACTATGGTAAGAGGCACCGTCTCTTTTAAGAGAGACAGATACATAAGTCTTCCAGTTGAACAAAATAATTTCCAGATGATTATAGAACCTCATAATAAAGCAATAAACACTGAAATAGCAGTTTAGTGGGAAGAATCTGTAGTTATAGTCCAGTTACGTTCCATGTTCCACGTTAGGATGTCTCCAGAGGACATCCTAAGATGCAGTGCCAGGTTCTGAAGAACCTGGGGACACTTAAGGAGAAAGTGTGTGTGTAAACATGAAGCAGAGATAGACAGAATGAAGGGAATTGGATACAAACTGAAGCACAGGAAGTTCCCTCTCCATATGAGGAAGAACTTCTTTGCTGTGAGGGTGACAGAGCCCTGGAGCAGGTTGCTCAGAGAGGCTGTGGAGTCTCCCCCTCCACCTGGATGTGACCCTGTGCCACGTGCTCTGGGTGTCCCTGCTTGAGCAGGGGGGTTGGACTAGATGAGGTCCCTTCCAACCTCAACCATTCTGTGATTCTGTAATTACTGCAGAACTACCACCAAGGAAAGATTCACTGCTATTTTGAGCCTAAAGAAAAAAGGAAGAAAAGATGTTGCTGATATCCGTAACAGGAAGGTGTAAATCTGATTATGAAAATTCTCATATATTTATCCTGTTTATCCTTATTTATCCTCTATAATTGTCCCAAAAGTTCTTCCCTTTATTTACGTTGTCTCATTGATCTAATAAGACTATGCAACTATAACTACAGACAAAACTGAAAGTATTAAACTTTTCTGAAATATCATGCTAAAGTGTATATTATACATGCAGTTCATATATTCTTACAGATGCACACACACCCAGACCATACAGAACACAGTTCACAAGGAAAGCATAATACTTTTCAGAATGCTACATCACCACACTGAAGATCAGAAGTGTATCCTTCAGTAATGTGACTCCACCAAGCTAAACAGACACATGTAACCACTAAAGCAAAATTCCACAAAGATGTATTATGAGAATAAGCATCTTTATAGTATTAATATTTGACAGGCTTAGGAAAAACAGACATTTTTGTAGGCCAGCAAATAAGAACATTGGCAAGCTTTATAAATTAGATTTAATGGACTCCTCCTCCATTCATTAATGTTACACAGCACTGTCTCATTTTACACTTTAATAGCTTCTCTGTGTATGCACCAGACTTCCTGTACAAGGGTCTGAATAAGAAGGTGGCACCGAGCTCTGGCTGTCACATTAAATAGACACTTGTGACTCCAGAGAAGAAGCAGGTCAGTTGTGCAAGCCCTAGAGCTTGCCAACCCTGCCAGCTTTTGTCCCAGAAGATAATGCACGCAGCATTCCTTGGGCTCTGTAGCTGCATCTGCCGTGCTTCTAGAGCCAGGGGGCACAAAATACTCTTTTATATTTTCTTTCAAATTCTACCCCACAGAGTCCCCCCTGGTGCCTGCTCTGGAAATTCACATTACGTTTTGTCAAGTAGTCTTAATGACAAAGTTGTGAAAGCACGTCTTAGGACATCTATTCAACTCCTACAAAGTTGGAGCTGAGTATAAGCAGCCATGTAAACTGTCACCACCCCAGTGCAGAGCATAAGCCTCAGCCATGGGGGATATTACCCCCCATGGTGGATGGAATTGTTTTTTCAATTGCTCAAGTTTCTTGCTATCTAAGGACAATCAATGTCCTCATGGAAGCATGGGAGCCTTCCTACACGAAACTAAAAAACAGCTGTTAAATTTCTCATTCTTTTCTAAGCTCTGATTTCACAGTCAGGAGTCAGTTTTACAAAGAAAGTGGGTGGCTGTTTTCCTTTTTTACAAGAGGACCCGACCTGCTTGTTTTGGAGCTCCTCAGAAGGTGGCAGTCGGACACACTACAGCTGTTGAGCTCCGGAAGAAGTAAGACTTCTTTCTGTAATATAATACTGCCTATGGTCATTTTAAAAGTATAAAATGTGTGGTTTTAAATTTATTTTAGAATGGTTGCTGGGTGATGGTCTCTGTGAGGTACCTAGGCAATCTACACAGCTGGAGTGGATTTTTCACACAGCTACTGTGAACTAAGATAGTTATACAAAGTTTTCCAGTTCCTGTAGCTTTCAGAAATCGAACTTTCACGGTTACACTGCATGTCCTTGAGTTCAGACAGTGAAATCAAGGTGTATTTAATATGTGGGTGTATGTGCTTTTATACACACACACACACAACACACCCCGCATACATAAAAAGATAGGCTGAAACAGATCAGATTTGTCCAAAATAGCTATCCTCACAATATCACAGAAATACAGAGAATAGTTCATGAAAATTGAAAAATTTTAAAAAATACTAAAAGTTATAACAAATTTATGTTATAATACTTTCATTATGACATAATGAAAGTAGAGTTGTCAGGCTTCAGAAACAAATAAAAACCTAAAGGCCAGATGCAAGGATGTTGAATTCTTGCTGCTGTTCATGACTACTCCAATTGCAGTCAGTGACATAACTTAAATTGCAGTACAACATGAATATACTATTTAATGCCAGACCTAAATGAGCAGGAACAGCATTATTACAGACCACAAGAACCAAATATGATACAGTTAAAAGTGGTCTCCATCTGTATACTTAACAAAGCCTAGATTAGGTTATATATAGTTACAGGTACGTAAGCATCTAGACAAAGCCTGCAATACTTGCCACTATCAAAGGCATTATGATACGACAAGACATTACAGGAAGAGAACTGCAGGAATAGTTCCTCTGATATGATCATTTTGTATACATTTTGGAGAACATCACCTCCTGTTCCTTCAAAGAGTTACAAAGGATCATATGGGTAAGAAATCATCACTAAGGGGAAGTTTTCACAACTCTATAGCAAATAGAACTTCCATTTTGAGTGAACAAGGAATTCTGATTTACAGCTATACAGTAGAGAATGTTCATGGCCAGAAATACAGTAGAAACCTTGTATTTTGATATCAAAGTATGACAACACTGTCAGAATCGGAAAATATGACAGTTAAAAATATCAAAGCTTTGTATATTAAATTTGCCAATACATGTCCGTAATTCTTTACAAGAATGAAACAGACTGACCACTATCTTAGATACGGTTGTGTCTGAGACTTATCAGGCATGCTGCAGAGTGATAAAAATAGCAAGTGCCTTTAGTTGACTTAATTAGAAAAAGAGAAACCCTACCACACACTAAAACAGCACCATGACAGTACTAGATGTTCAGCATCTGTCACATTGATGTTACTAAGTGCTCCTGATGCTAAAGCATGAAAACGCAAATGTTGCTGACAATAACCATAAAAGCACCATAAAAGCTTATTCAAGAATCTATTGCCATCTGTATTATTGAAAGCACATTTTTCATTTAAGCAAATTCTTTAGCGGCATAGAGAACAAATCACCATTCTGGTTTACACTATGAAATACTCCAGTACGATTCTACAAAACAAGAGTCTAACAAGGCAACTAAAAGGAAAGACTATGTAAGTAAAACCTCATTATATATTTGGAAATGTTATTCTATCAAAAAATAGTCTTCACAGTTCATATATCTGTCAGTTTACCATGTTACTATTTACAATACAATGAGTTTCATGGGATAAAAAGAGCAGTGCAGTAATGCATGTATTTCATATGGGCAACCTTGGGAGATTATCTTTCAGACAGAATGTACAAGACAATTTAATAAGTTGAATCAGTTTCAGTTGCAAATGAAGTAAGAAAAATAAGCTAATCACATGGTCATGACACTGAAACACAAAGCATCTTGATAAAATTTTAAAATAGAGAACAAGAAACAAAATCTGTTTCATATTTAATGAAGAGGAATGGCAAAAAATAATGCCCATTGCCAGACTGATTTTAGCATTATCACTCTCCTACATATTGCTTAGTTCAACCTATTTGCCTGTAAGTGTGTCTGCACAGGTCTTAGTAGTATTGGTATGTTATTTCTACTTTCTGTATCATTGGATTTAAAGGCAAAAGGCTTTCCAGCAGGCTAGATCTGGGTCAAAACTGGGCCCCAACATAGATGAACTGGAAAAAGTAACTAAATATTATTTTTAAATTCCCTCTATTTAAGAAAATAGTGTCATAGAAAAATAATGGATCTTCTCACATCACTCCTACTGCAAATACTGGTATCTAAAATTCATCAAATGTTCTGTTTGAAATACTCCCTGGATATCCCTTCTGGGTAACATCTCTACTAATATCTAAAAATAAAACCTGCTGTGCAGGTTCTCTGCAATCTGACATAAAGATGATTCCCCAATCAAATAATAAAGCTGAGGAATGGCAGAATATTTGACTACTTCCATTTAGTAGCAAGTTAATGTAACACATTATTGTAAAAGCTCACTATGGTGTGACCTAGTAACTTTAAACTATGCAGCCACTTTGCACATCTCAGTAGTTTAAGAATATTTTTCATATACATCAAAACAGCTAAGTACAGACAAAAAGATTACACTCAAAGTCATCTAATACCACCTTATCAAACCCATTAACTTCTAATACCAGAGAACAACAACGTGAAATCCAGTGAAGAAGTGTTCAGCAAATATGATCCTTGTTACAGTCAAATACAGGCTATGAGAATTACAGAAGCCTTAAATCTCCAAAAACTTCTCCCACATGCAGTTAACAAGGTACACGCCCTTGGGATGAACAGATATTCAATATATCTGTTGTATACATTTATTAAGATTTTAATTGCAATATGCAGTTTAAAATTCTAGTAATCTCTGTCTCATGCCTTTCCATATTCCTGTTTGTAATACACACTAACCAAATAACACTAATATACAAAAATATCAGTGATATAGTACTCCAAATGAAGGCAAGGGGTGCATGTAATACTGAACAGGCGAAATTTCTAGGGAATGGGAGTGAATACACTAATAATCTCTCATGCAGGAATGAAATGTATTAGGCTACTAAGTACCTAAGTGTTACATGCCACTGTAGCGGATGCAGTTGAGGCCGTACTCTTTAATAAGACTGTCAGCATCCAGGCAAAGCAATTGGGTTCTGAAGTAGCTGGTTACCATTCTCAGCAAGCACCAGGACACTTTTACCACAGCATTCCCAGAGGAAAAGCTGCTCTCAAAGATTTTTGCATTTTTAATCCATTTCCACAACTTCATTGGAAGTCCCTCACAGTTCAGCCACTTGACCTCTGTGAAGCAGAACTGCGCTTTACTGTTCAGGACTTTTTTCTCTTTCAATTTTCCTCTGTTCAGTGCAAATTCTGAACAATAATTTCATTTCCTGGTTTTCTTGTCATAAATTCCCCAGGAAATATCCTAGCATTCTATAGTGTCTCTTCAGAATAGTATCACAACAGTAAGAACTCCTTCAGAGCTAAAACTGCTTTCCAAGCACAAGTTTACAGATGTGATTCTGGAAAACTGAACCGAATGCCAGTCTGAATCTGAACTGTACTTGAACTTACAATTAGGAAAAAAGCACTTATACATAGCACCACACACAAACTTTCTAGAAAGTGGTTACTCCTCCTTCTCCACAAGGAGGGAGTGGACAGAGTGGAAAATACCTAAACAATATAAATTCAGTATAAGTGGATAAAACACAAGGTTATACCAAAAAAAAAAAAAAAAAAAANAGGAAAATATCTAAACAATATAAATTCAGTATGAATGGATAAAACACAAGGTTATATATAAAAGAGAAGAACATAGACAGCATAGACGGGTGATTTTCAGAAAGAAGTTGGGGTCTTATTTAACTGGAGGCGTGCAAGACTCCCAGGAGAACAGAACGTGAGAAAAGCCCTGTATCTGAAGAAGGGCCGGAAGCTGCGGAAGCCAAGAGAAGCTGAGCTGAATCCCTACAGCCACTTGAAAGATTTATGACATCTGCAGAAGGTGCTCTGAGACCCCACGGAGTTTCAGATTCCAGAGGCTTAAAGAATGTATGAACTAATGAAATAAATCCCTAACATAGCAACCAGTGAAGTATCCCACCAGAGAAGAAGCTCTACTAGCAACTCCCGTTAACTCACATGGTATTAAAAAAATAGAGAGAATGAGAATGAATTCACATGTGAATCCATGAGCCAAGAGAAAGAGAAGCTTAGTCCTCTGAGTAAGAGGATGAGATTATAAGAGTTGTAAAGTGCTGTACTAACACTCACAGGGCATGATGGCTAGTAAGTTTTTTTTCCCCCTGCCTCTCTCCAGCATCACATGGAATAAAGCTGAGGCTATAGGCCTCTTCAGCCCCAAAGTTAGATTTGAAGACATACAGGGAGAATTACTGGGCTCTTGGGAAGAGCCTAACACCCAAAATCATTTCTTTATGAGGTAATAATTTCTCAGATAGAGACATAAGGCTTAAATATATCATATCATGTGATTATAACTTGATCTTAAAATTCAGTGAAGGAATAAACAACAGTCTGTAACTCATAGTTTTTAAGAGGTAAACAAATAATATTAGAAATTAAAAGAACCAATTAACAGACATATGAACAAAGTCAGCGATTTGGATAAGAGGGAAGTATGAGACTTAAGTCAATCATGATAAAAATTATGCAGATATTCATTAAAAAAAAAGAGTGTGCTAAGACAGAATTATGGCATCCTGTTAAAATGTGAAAGAGCTGAAAGATGCATTGCTCCCTTCTGCAAACAGCAATGATTGTGGTCATGGGAACTAGTGTAAGAACATAGAAATGGCAGTTATACCTGGCCAAATTAAAACTCAAGCAGCATTCAAAGTGAGAGGATCCAATCTAGAACTATTAAAGAACTGAAGCAAAACTACATGCCCACAGCAAGCACTATTCTAAATCTTAACACATGCATCTCCCTTGGAAATACCAAACGGAGAGCCTGTATTTTTGAGAAGACAAACAAGTGAATATGAGCACCAGTCTGACTTAGGAAGATGCAAACTTCTGAATGAGTTTTGAAGAAAGGATAAAGATACCTCTGGCATTAAAACAGAGTTTGGTCCCTTGCTAAACAGCATTAATTCCATGACATTACTGCATGTAACAGCCTGTAAGTGAACTGAGTGCCCCAAAAGGTCATTTTCTATACACCACTTCCCCTTAAACTCACCAGCTTAGTTTTGACAGTCGAAAAAGCTTACGTATAATATATACTCCAAGACAACAACTCTGGCAACCTCCTACTTGTTACTCTGTTGTTACCTGCTCTGCTTCAAGTTAAGCTTTCCAATTCTGTGCATTTGATGAAAACCTCTGTCTGCCTGTGCAGATGCAGCAATTCTGCTTTGTGCCCCAGAAACCTGGGGATGGGTGGAAAAGACCTGTTCTGGCTGCTAGGAGCCCTTGGAGAGAACTGGCACTAAAGTTTGCACTGATAGCCTCAGCAAAGCTTCTAACTTTCACCCACGCTACGTAGAAAAACAGCCACCATTTAGTTTACACCCTCACTGTAAACAAATATTCCCGAAAATTAAAAGTCTTTCAAAAGCTATGTTTCAGCTGTCGGGTTTTCACACAGACACACATTAAACTAGCTGGGATTTTTAGAAGCTAAGAACTTTAAAAACAAAACAAGAGAACAAACTCATTTTGTGCAGACATCAATGGCCTGATGTTGCTGTACAGGACTACCATATAGCAGCATTTTACACTTATTTTGCTCAGCTTGCACATGTGTGTGTCTTGGTAAGAGTCTAGGAGAAAACATACAGTTTGTCACAAAGTCTATTGTGCAGTCACAGTGCAGGACACAAGAGAAAAGGTTTTGAGAAATTACTACTCTGGAAAGAAGCTCAGGATTCAAAGCAACTACAAAAGGTAGCCAAAAAACCTGAAAGTATAATATATATATATGTATATATATAAAGTATTTATTGGGGTTTTACAAGCTTATAATGTAATGCATAAAAGAATAAGTGCAATTGTCTCAAGCATTTTCTCTAATTAATAAGGTACATCCAGTTCTTTGGATGCTACACTAAACCATATGTGTTTGTTTATAATAGTTAAAAAAAAATGCACAAGTTGTTTGTCTCACATATGTTTAGCCAGACATTAGTTTAAGAATTGCCCTTCCTGTTACCCCTTCCCCAGTCCCAGATGTAGGTACCGCCACTGGAAGTGGAGCAGACATAAGCGTGACAACCTAATTCTCTGCATGAAGGGGGAGTTGGGGAGGGAAAGCGAGACAAAAAACACTAGGCAAGAGTCTCACCAGGTCAGTGCAGGAGACAGAGACATCTGTCAAGGCTGAGGGTTTGTACTTTTTTTTTGTTTGTAACAATACTATTGGTATTGCAACAGTTTTATCCTTAAAATAGAACAGCCTGTGAATACAATAAACAGGCATGACAGTATACTGATTTTTATTTTAAGTCGCACACAACAGGAATCAGACCTAGTAAAATCTGGCACAGATGCAACGCGTGCCTTTGTGGGGAAGAGGCGAAGGGAGATAGGATCTCGAGCCGCGAGCCTGGGGCTGCGCAGCAGAGCTCTTGTGAACAAAACAGCATTTCGGAGTTCACAGACTGGATCCAACCTCCTCCAGTAACCTACGTATCCAAGGGAAGCAAAGGCTTTGGGGCAAAGCAAGTAGGCACAAAAATGGGTTGCAACACACACATCTACCCTTCAAATATGTTCTGCTTACTCTCAGTAGCAGATGCTACCATGAGAGGTAAAGCTTTGGGTGTGAAGGCAAGTTTGGTCTGTAAAAAAAAAAGGTATTTATATTATGGTCTGTAAAGAAAAGCCCAGTGCAAGCTTCCTTTACATTGCTTGATTTACGTGTAACTGAGCTAGTAATAGGAATTATATTGATTTTGTACTCTGAACAGTTTCATCAAACCCATATATTTTAGTACAAAGTTCCTGCAATCAAACACTATTTCCCTAAAACACCAACCAACCACATAATTATCAAGAGAAATAACCAGAGCACTAACATCCAAGCACTGCTAGTCAGCATATGGGTCCCTAAAATCATTCTTTTTGCTTTAGCGTGCGCTGGCAGTTACAGTAAATGCTGACAGTTACTACATTTGGTCACGCACATGTTAGATAGAATAAAAGTGTCTAATTTACTGCACTTTTTTTTTTTACAAATATGTATGCCTACGTTTATACATATGCACATTATTTTTTATTATAGATAGATAGACAGGAGAACAGCTCAGAGTGAAAAGGTGAGAAATGTCTATACACCTATAGTAGCAATGCTAAATAGCACATCATCACTGCATATGCTCTCCAGGGATGGCATAAATCCCATGAAATTCTAGATATAATTCTACATTCACTAGAGAAACGTGTTTCACTAAGTGCCAAAGAAATAAAAGGCTCCTGATTTTGTAGGGATTTTCACAGAGGAGTCTTAAAGCACTTAGAACTGATTAACTGCAATTTATAAATATTATACTCTAAAAATCCATTACTTCTTCTGAAGGAAACCTCTTTAACATTATTGAACTGTGAACTGTTCTTGTAGACTGTCCTTTTAGCCTGTAAAATACGGACTTTCTTTCACTGCATCACCTATGTAAGATTTCATTTTATCTCTTCACCCACGGCACATTTCAGCATTGGTTCAATCCAACACAAGAACAAAGTATTTCCCCTCTGGATTTGCCGTTATCCCTTTATGCCGAGTGTAGGGTAGGGGTTGCTCAGACAAACTCCAGCATTAACACGCTGCAGCACAAGTGTGGCTATCTAAGGACATATTGAATTGAACCCCATAAAACTTCTTAATTGTTTCTAAAACAAACTCATGAATTTTAAGAGAGAAGTGCAACGTGAATATTTGATGACATTTCATCATGCAAATAGAAGTTTGTTTTCAAGAATGAATCATTCAGGAAAAGAAAACAAAAAACTCATTCTGTGATGAGTCAATCCATTTGTGTACTAAGGTTAGAACTGAAATTCCAACTCATATATTTCCCTGTGCTTTAAAATCTTCCAGGAAAGACTAAGGCTTCACTGCCTGCCGACCTAGCAGCTTATGAAAATCCATACAGATGATAAACTGATATTAATATTTGATAAATGAATAGAGAGGTCATACCGAGCCATTTACAGTTTATTAGTAATTTGCTCGAGTCTGTTATAAAACAACTGCTGAAGTCAGCTCTTTGCATAAAGGTGAGCACTAGCAAAGCCATCATATTTCGGAATTATATTGCCTGCTAGCTAAAAAAGTCGTTCACAAAATAATTAATCCAGAAAGTCAGCAACAATTAATGAAAACTTAAGTAAAAAATTATTCAGTATTCTAAATAAAATTCTATACAATTCTAAAAAACAATAACGGGCTAGTTGATTCCAGATTCAGTAAAATACTAATCCAGATTGCAGGAAATTAATAGAGTTGCATTAAAATTATAGATTAAATAATATTTTTGCTGTAACTGTACTTTAGCCTGGGTTTTGGTCTTCCTTGTTTCCATTGTATTTGTTTCAAAATAAAATACCTCCCTACGTCAACAAACTAAAATCTTAACTCTTTGGCCGCTCCCTTTTTGAAGGTGGATGCAATGAAAACTGGGCTTGGAAAGCTCAAGAAACGAGCAGAGGAATGCACAGCCCGATCACTTTTATCTTTTTTGTGTCTCGCCTCTAATTAGGATGATCTGATTTTAGAGCTCTTTTTAACCAACATGAAACAGTTTGCTGGCTTCGTGTCTGTTCTTTGTAACAGCAACATGGCCGAAATGACCCAGAATGAAAAAGATCAAAGGAAGAACTGTCCTTTCAGCTCCCTTTTCAGAATTTCTGGGAAAGAAAGGGGGAAAAATGAAGTCTGCAGCCAATGCTGCTACCTGTCAGGGGCTCAATGGACAGGGACCCTCCAAGTTTCCTTCTCTCACACCAGACAGAAAAAATCCTTTTTGCCCTCTTTTCTTTTTCTCCTTTTTTTTCCTTTTTTTTTTCCAGAAAGCAGTGAAAAGTTAAAGAAAAGATACATGTTAAAAATGTTTTTTTGAGAACTCTCTCCTTCTGCTAAAGTCTCTTGGAAATATGTGGATTTCCAGTAGCAACAAAGAACTTTTCCCATATACACCAAGAACTTAAAAAAAAAAGAAAATCTTTTTAAAAAATCCTTCTTACATATATTGTTGCCCTCAGATACATTTTCTGAAAATCTACAGGCTTTTCTTTAACTCTTTTTTTTCAGTTTTAGACAAAATCTTTCCTTGAGGTCACTACATTTACCTCTTCCCGTCCACCTCAACATCACAAAGTCTACTCTTTTCAAATAAAAAGGAACTGAAGAACTCTAACCTGTGAGTTTAAACACTTTCCCTAATGCAGCTGAAAAGTGCAAGTTGCCATAACTCCATAATACATATTGGCCTTTATCATTTGATGGACAACATATGGCTTTAAAGGAAATAGACATATTTTTTTTTAAATAAGCCGTAGAAGAAATATGTTTAGAACGTAGCTACTGATATAACTGTCAAGAAATCGTGATAATTTACCCTTTCTTTTTGAGATGCAATTACAAATACTTAATTTGTTAAATCTACCGTAAGAGTGGATGTTCTATATAAACTGAACTATATTCATGTTATAGAAAGACAAGAAGATTTAAAATCCTAACAAAACTGGTACTCTGCACTGTAATTCTGAGCTACAGAGCACTAACACTAAACCTAATAGAAAATCATTGGAATAAGTATTGAAAAGCGCTTTAGTCAGACAAAAAAAATAAGAATCAGAATTAATCTATGATAGCAAGGCAGGTCTAAGGGAAAGGTTTATTCATTAGTTTATTAAATTAAATTAGGAGAATGGCTCAGAAGAGACATACTTCATCACATTCATCACTCTTAGGCCACAGATGCAATCACCAGAGGCATAAATCACCTATATTAAATCCACCTGAAACTGCTGAACTGACACCAAAGAGTAAAGAAATAAGACACAACATCACTCAGAAGTCTACAGGCATTTATAATCCTTAGTCCTTGGGAATGGGATGAAAAGTACAGTAGCAAGACCAGGATGCAGCCAGAGGTTCTCTGAGGCTTTCCTCCAGCTAATCTCATTTCTAGCCCATGGTGGAGAGCCTCAGAAAATAGATTCATGCTATGAAGAAAGGTACCTTCTACCAGCCTGTCCTATCTTCTTACTGGGCACCTATGCCATAAGGAACAATCTTTTATCAACAAAGAAAAGGCTAAAAACATGTTTGGAATAAAGAAGTGTTTCCAGAAACTTCTGCAAACTCTTCATCCCCAAAGTGTGCAGTTAACTGTTATAACCAGTGAATTCCTACAGAGTAGGAAAAAATGGTAAAAGACAGATTTACATGCAAGTTGACCCACCTCATATAACTAGTCCACAAGATCTTATTCCAAAGGGGAAGAGGATGTAAAGAAAATCAAAGTAATAATCACAGTAGTAGTAAAAGATTTCCCAGAAGGAAGGAAGGAAGGAAAAAAAAAAACTCCTATTAACAACACATAGTCAAAACTCCTATTCCCAGAGCGCTAGTGGCTCCAAAACCTATTAAAACCAGCACACAACAAAACACAAACATCTCTGTGGTAACTGGGGGTCATCCTGCAAGCAGAATCATCCTGCTTTCTTCCCTGGTAGCTCACGCTCACCTGCTGTTCCTCCTCCCACATGCGCACGCCTCATCCTCACTCACCTCTGGCTTTAACCCTCCAGCTGTGACTGCTCGGCCATGAGGCCATTTTTTAAAACTCTCAAAACAGGATTATGGTAGGTGATGACAGCTTCAAAACTGAATACACCATGTACGCTACGCACCGTATAAGACACCTTTGACTTGCTAGAATATTTGCTCTCTCTCAATTAGCATATCAAAATGTATAATGAGAAATACACCTCTACACCCTCTCCAAAAAATCATTAAAGTCTCAAAAATCCTTGAAGATTCTTGTATATGAGCAAATCAAGTGTAAGTATCACCACTCAGTGACTCCAACAGTGCTCTAAGGCTGTCGCAGTTTCTCCCCGGGATTTTCCGAGCTGTGTTTCAGCACCACGGACTGCTGCGCGCACGGTCGCACGCACCGCCGCCGCCTCAGCGTGCCGGGGTGCTGGGGCTGGCAGGGCCCACATCGCCTCGCTCGCGTGCAGCGCCTTCACCTGCGACTCACCGCTGGGAACCTCCTACTGCGGAAGGGGCTCTGCCTTGTTCTAACGTACGAATTCTGAAATCTCCTTCCAAGCTAAAAGCAAGGAGATACCGGCCTAATACTGGCCCTGCAATACCCGCATTCAGCTCCACTGTCAAAGAATGAATTATTTTCAGCTAAACAATAAAAAGTTTTCTATGGGAGCATGAATCATTTTCTGTAAAGGCAGAATGAGTTGATTCTCACTAGCCGAGAGGGCTCGGTGAAAATACTGCAAATCCCCTGAATTGCTTCGTAGCTGCAGGTCGCGCTGCAGGTGCTGGCTTGGCTGGGTGCTCCCTGGAGCACTGGCATGCGCCACACGTGCTCGCACAGGCAGGCTGCACCGATCTCACCTTGAGGGCCAACGCCAGCCCCTGGCAGCGTGTGGCAGTGTGAGCCCCCTTGAGATTTAACGAGAGCTGACACCTAAACAGCTCCACGCTCTGCGCTCCTGCACCCTCACCAGACCCGCACCCCGCGGCTCTGCAGCCCCACCAGACGAACGCAGCGGGCGCGGGCGCGGGCGCGGGCGGGAGGCCGCTCACCTGCAGCAGGCAGCGGCCGCGCGGCGCGTG
>VWPW01022554.1:386364-434519 GCA_013389825.1 Crypturellus undulatus
GCCCCCCGCTCCCCGCCGGGAGCTGTGCCCCCGCTCCCGCTGGTGTGCTGCCCCCCGCTCCCGCTGGTGTGCTGCCCCCCGCTCCCGCCGGGAGCTGTGCCCCCGCTCCCGCTGGTGTGCTGCCCCCCGCTCCGCGCCTGGTGCTGTGCCCCCTGCTCCCCGCCTGGTCTTCTATCCCCCGCTGCCCGCGGAAAGGCTCTGCTGTCTGCGCTCGCGTCATCTCGGCGAGCTCAGAGCGCCGAGCACCGCAGGGAAGCGGTAACCAGAAATGATCTGTCAGTGGGAACATCCATCAGCTTCCGTGGGACCAACTTTCCTTCCCTTCTCACTGTTCTTGACTCCCATACCTCACTTGGAGTGTTTTAAGGATGAGTTAGAGTTTCTGCAGTGGCACTGAGAATATACAGCATGGTAAAAATGCTAAGTACCAGGCATTCACCTTTTTGTGAAATTAAGTACAGTGCTTCTGCAGTTACATGTCTTCTGCTGTTCCCACCAGTCCTTTGCCATGCTTAATTTCACCATTTCTGGGAACAGTCTCGGTGGCCAGAGCAAAGCAAATTCATCCTGTCACAGGCAAGAGAACTCCAGGCAACACAAATAGTGTCGGGAGGCATTATTATAGCTAGGCCTCCTCTCTGTGGAGGTACTTGGGACAACCGCCATTCTGCCCCTTGTCACTTTTCCAAGTGTAGCAGGAACCACCCAATCCAACTCCTAGAGCACCAAGGAAGGGGAGCAAATGCCCTCTTAACAACCCTTGGAATATCCACGTAGGGATGGAAAAGAGATACAAGATCACAATGATAACAATGTTTTCTCCAACATTGTTCCAACCTCATGTTCAATGTATCCAGGTAAGAGACGCTCATTTCTAGCATACAGAGGTCTGTCGGTGTGGGAGGGGAGACGGAAAAGGCTGCCCTTTGTGTGTTACTTGCCTCCTTGCAGAGGTGGTAGCGAGTAAGAGCCAGATTTGGTTGGATCTTCTTAGACACAGTAAGACATTCTAAGAAAGTCTGTATATTTATATACCGTGATAATTACAAGCATAGAAGCAAGAAGGAAATGCCAAGACCTTTGCCAGTTCCATTCGTATTCATTGAGAAAATACATGGATCCTCCCCAAGTCACAGATGTTCAATATGAAAATGCCTGAATTGCACTGAATCACAGCAAGTTTGGAAAAACAGCCATGTCCCTGCAGTCACAAAGCAAACATGTGAATCATGTTCAATCAGGCACATTCACTGAGAAACTAACCAAAACCTGCTGTTGCCAAACGCGGGCAGTGCCGAAGGCGCGCAGCTCTGCATTCAGATACAAGCAGAGAAAAATAAGACAGACTAATTTGTCTGTGGTTCTGGCGGTGCTACTGCATAACAAAGAGTCCCTGTATTTTACGACGTCTAAACACTTTATCAGTTTTATATCAAGCCATATGAATAGACTGCCCAGCTACAGCACATTTCCAGAAGCACTGCGTCCTCAGACCCTAGAGATGTTGTGTCTCCTCAAAGCACCAGACTTATCTTGTAAGTGTTCCTTCAGCTTGTCTTTCAGCCTTTCCTGAGCTTTTCCTTCTTTTCTCCATTCCCTTCCTTCATTTTTTTTCACTTCCTGTCTTTTGCCATGTTCATGAACCCGTTCTTTTTCTTATTCAAATTACAAGTAGAACTTCCTAAATCTTAAGAAGGCACCTGCAGTCTCCCAGATGTATTTAGCTGCTCGTGCTGTTCCCNAAGCACTGCATCCTCAGACCCTAGAGATGTGTCTCCTCAGAGCACCCGACTTGCCTTGTAAGTGTTCCTTCAGCTTGTCTTTCAGCCTTTCCTGAGCTTTTCCTTCTTTTCTCCATTCCCTTCCTTCATTTTTTTTCACTTCCTGTCTTTTGCCATGTTCATGAACCCGTTCTTTTTCTTCTTCAAATCACAAATAGAACTTCCTAAATCTTAAGAAGGCACCTGCAGTCTCCCAGATGTATTTAGCTGCTCGTGCTGTTCCCTGTCAGCAACACACTGACCTACATGAAAAACAGAAGATGCATCATGTGAGAGCCAGAGGAAAGCTGCCACAGGGCAGTTATTCTAGAGGAAGTAAGAGTGCCAGGTTTTAGGGCACTGGCTAACTCTGACTGGTAAACAGGTCAGAGTCAGCACACACAGGACTTCTGGTGTCCAAAGGTGACAGAAGAGCACGCCATGTATCTGCATCTTCACTGACTTTGGTGCATTTAGCCGCACCTGTTATTTAATGGCAAGGGATGTTGGTTGCAGTGTGCTAAGCAACACCGCTGTTGGAAAGGGACCTTCTGCTTGAGAGCCAGCACCCTCAGAGAGAAGAAAAAGCTCCTTCTCTAGCTGCCCTCTCAGCCCTTTCCTGGAAGCGGCCGCCCCTGCCTCCACCGGCGGATGAGCAGCATGTGGAATGCAGGTGCAGCTCCACCAGCCGGCCCAGCTGTCCTCGTGGCAGGCGCCCAGCCTCCAGGAAGGGCGCACGGAAGGAAACTGGCAGGTGATAACTGTATCAGCTGCTCAGATTTAATCGGTCCATATCTGTAAATCAATGTTCGCTGTAGTTTAATCCCCCCTGGAATAATTGTAAATTCTTCTTCCTTCAAGGAGAATTAAACTGTAACAAACTAAAGTTGTGGTGAGATGCGAGAGCACAAAGGATCACTGAAATAGAGATAACGTTATTGTAACCGTGAAGGCCCGGCATTGTCAGAATTACTTCTACCTACAGACCTTGCCTTGCCTATGCAGCAGCTGTGGCAGCCTGAGACGCGGCCCTCCCGCGTACATAGCTGAGGCGGCAGAGCACCGCGACTGCTTCCCTTTGCACTGCAAAGTCAGCGCGCTCGCTTAGTGCCTGCCCTCTTCAGCCACAGCCGCTTAAGCCAAACCCGCTGACTTGGTACTGATGCAGGGTGGTAGCGCTACAAAAATCCCTTGCAGCGCACAGCGCATTGGAGGTAGCAGCCGTCCGGAGGCAGAGACTGCTTGAACTGCTCCAGACAGAACTGAAGAAAATAATCCTTCCACGAGGTTATTTCCTGTGCTGTTTGAAGGCAGCACACTCCCAGCTAGCTGTTAGTGCCATTCAGACACCAGCACGCTTCCACTTCTGCCTACCAGGTGGTGTTTCTTGATCCTCTTTGGGTTTAGCTTTAAGGACAACAATTAGGTTAAACAACACTTACACAGTGCTCCCTGTTAAATGATTTCTGTTAAACTATCCATTAAAAGTGACTTTTTCCTACAGTAGATTATGGAGAACCCAAATGAATCACCCTGCTGGCAAGGCTGTGGGGTGAGGAAGCCCTAATGTCTTCCACTCTTGCAGCTGGATGTAAGAAAGGATGTCTGTCTTCAGCCTTATTGGCTGGGGTCAGCACGAATATTCGGCCTGGAACATGTGATATATGGAGAATACGTTAACTTTGCTGAACATCAGGTGTTTCATTATTTATAGATCCCCAGGTACATGTTTATTGATTTCAGCAACACCTCTTTGAAGGAATGTCAGCTGCATAAGATTTGCTGGTGACCAAATGATGGCTGGTCGCAGTTACTATAATAGAAAGTTATGTGTAGGACTATTTTTCTTATAAATGCAGCAGAAAGTAGTTAGGTAGTTAGAGGGTTTTTTTCTTTTTATTTTTGGCTAATAGCCATCCCTTCACTCTCATTCACAAACTGATTTATAAAACTCATTTAGCTGTGGAATGAGTTAGCCATCATGGATCAAGAATTATTTTGTTGACAGAATCTGACTGGAAGTAATGTACCCAATCTTATCTCTGAAGGTAGGAAGGACTTTTGTGTTCTGAGAGCTATGAGGCCACAGGTAGGATAAATATAGAATTGTGTTGTTGCGGATGTTGCACTTCTAAACATACTGTGATGTCTTCACTGCTTGGGGAGTGTTTATTGCTGCCACGTTGGTGTGCTATTATTTCAGAATTTGGCCCATATCATAATAGATGATAGCTTGCAACGAGATCCATGGAAACAGGCCACTGTGTCCATGCAGGGTCCAACAGTCACAGCCTGGGTGCACATGCGAGAGGAACAAAGGCAGAGAACAGACACAGACATGAGAAAAACAGGACTAAATCCTGCCATCTGACGTGTTTGTAATTCAAACCGTAGATGAACTGCAGATGGACACTAAGGAATGTAATGACCAAACGTGTTTCCAGGAGCTTTAAGTCCACAGATAATCTTCATCCTGATGTAGCCTCTGAATCAAGAATGAGTGTAACACCAGAAAAGTCATTCCATATCTACAGGATATGATATCCCAACATTTCATACACTTCTAATGTAAATTCATATGAACCTTGAAGCTTTGAAAAGCAAGACTTGGCTGAAAACAAGCAAAATGAAACCATTAAAGCCTTATTTGAAGACATAAGTCATATTGGATCCAAATATTGGATTGCTCTAAACTATCTGTTCCCAAATTTCTCATCAGAGACTTCATTTATCTAATATCAACTTTGGTTAACTTTTTACAGAGCTTCACTACTAACGCCAGCAAATCAAAATATGGTAGTTGGAAGTTACAAGTCAGAGTTCAAACTGCAAGCAAGATACAAGATAATAGGAGTGACTACATCAGAATAGTATGGGATATGAAACATTTGTTGTTGCTTGGAGTCTTTAAATCAAGATGTCTAACATATATGTTCTATTTCAACCACAAATTACAAGACTTTAGGCAGGAATTACCAAGTAATCTGAAGTCAGGCTAAACAATTAGAATGCTCCCTCCTGGCTTTCAAATCTATGAAAATCCGGTTTCCCGGGGCAGCTGCCCTCGCCACAGAAGAACAGCCCACACAGTATGCTTGAGATCTGGAAACCTGCTGCTATCACTTCATCAGCTTAAGTCCCAGCTGAGAACTCAGGCCGTGGCACTGAAAGGAGAGAGGGTCAACACCAAGCTGTGTCTTAATATGCTAAGCCGCTATGCCAGCTGATTCCTGTGCTGTTTTGAGCTAAGTAATTATTTAAAATAGCTATGAATTGGAAAAGGACTTTGCTTTTAAAACTAAAATATACTGCTATCTGTGTGGGAATTAAGACTCTTGGCTATTTTCACACTCACAGGAAAAAAATAAACTAATAAAAGCAGCTAATTCATCAAGACTTTTTGAGCTTTTGCACTCCTTTTCCAGATGATAACTCTGTAAGGATTTTGAATGTCCAAGATGTGATAAGTGAAATCTAGAGGCGAGCAAGCACCACAATTAGGACTCTAAAAAGATTTGCCATTTTCTTAAATAGCCTATTTAAGAAAAAAAAAAGCCTTAACGTACACAACAAAAGGAAGCAACCTTCCTTTTTTCCAATTTGCAAATGCTCTGACCTGCTAATTTTCAGGGCACACATTATTTTGCAGTACTATGCATTTGTTTGTGAAGGTGACAGCTGAAGGCAGGGCTGGATGGGATGAAACCCTCCAGAGGCCAGAGAGGAATTAATGTTTGCATTACGTTTTGTAGCAGGTTTATTTTTGTTGCCATCTGGGAGTAAACTGCTGTCTAGCTATTTACACCTATTTAATTTCAAAATGTAGTTAGAAGTCCCCCTACCATTGACAGACAGCACTTTTTATTTTCTGTGAAAATATATTTGTGCAAATCCAAATTAGTGGAATCTATTTGCTTGAAATTAAGCCAAATACAAGTACTGGAAACATAATTTGACAGCCCATTTTAATATATGACATATAAGAGGATACTCAACAGCCTGGCATTTGAATCCTTCCGAAGCAGGTTTTCTGCCAGCTTCTAGTCATTCCTATCTATAGAGGGAATCTTATTTTTATGGTGCTTTCACTAAACTAGCCAAGCATCTCCTTATTTTCAGTCAAGTTATCTTTACAGCATCTTTATGAGGTGAAGAAAGTTCATTATCATCATTCCATATAAAGGATATAGAAGCACATAGACATTAAATTACTTGTCCACAGGGCATATCTGCAGCAAGCAATGGAGAGAGAGCCCTGAAGTACTGCGGACCCTGGTCTTCTGCTGGGGATGTCGCAGTTACACCCTCAGAGTGCCAGGCCTGACGTAAGAGACGTATGTGGCAGGTTACACCCCAGAAAGGTTCCAGTTATCTCACCATCGTGGCTTCCAGAGTCAACTAGTGCTCTTGTAGAGGAGGTATTTGTTTGAGAGTTCTGTGCTGCCTCCAAGTCACACAGAGTCAGCAAAAGACCCTGCATCTCCTAAGGTCCATTTCCTTGGAGCTTGTTTTCCCTTATTTGCTTTTCTTAGCCTGTTCTAGCAGTGCTTGATCACTGACTTTTCTCTCGCTGAACTTAAGAATAAAATCGTGTAAGCCTTTAGTAAAGTTAGCTAGGTGTATTCTGCTCTGGCTGCTAGAATTCTACCATCCAACACCAGAAGCCAGAGACACCACAGTCATAGGAGTGAAGTTTCAAGCACAGGGATTCCAGCATTTCGCAAAGGAGATCGTTCCCCAGCATACAACTATCAGTGAAATTTCTTCTTCTTTAATCTCTTCTCATTGTTCCTTATCACATTCCTGAATACTAACCATTTTATTATCTTCACCTGCTCATAGGTTATCATTTTTCCTGTACCATTCTGCAACAGAAGTGAAGAGGTATGTTCATATTTCACAGTGCATGCAGCCACAATGGATAGGAAGAAGAAACTTCTTTTAAGCAAGTCTTTAAGATCAAATCTGTTAATATTTTTAGAGAAAAGAAGACTACTGGTAAGCATCTGTAAAGGGAAAGCACACTAAAACTAGATATACATGTCATATATGAAGAATGTGACTGCATGCATACTGCAGTTTACTGAAACAAACAGCAGTTTAGTTTCAGCTGACAACAACAATTACGAGCATAATCCTCTACAGTGTGGCTGCAGTAATGAGAAAATACCATAGGAAGGCTAAAATTATTCCAAGCTAAATTCACATGGTTAATTTTAGACAAGAAATACTTGTAGGCCTTTCTCACTATTTCTGCCTAAAACATACTTGCCATTTGTTCATGCCTGACTTAACTGCATTGTCTCTGAATGCCAATGTCAAGGCCTCTAAGGCTGCTTTTTCAAAATAACAGAGAATTTATCACTTTGCTAAAATGTGCTGAACAGTATCAGGACAATGAAACAAGATTCTTAAAATCTGCTTGTTGGAGCACCTCTTCCTATGGGCCTCCACCTCTCGGGAAAGCTCAACACCCGGGATCCTCATCACCCAGGACGCTGACCTTAGCCATGCTCTAAAACTGGACTCCAGCATATTGGGGATGAGAAAAGCACACCCATTTTAAAGTACATATTTTTTCCCCTGAAAAGAGCTACTATCCCCTCTTAGTACATTAACTAAAAGAATTAGTAATATTTTTCCAGGTTTTGACAATAATAGAGATTCGACACTTCTGACGGTCGGAATAAAATGGTGGTAGGTAAAAATACACTGGATGCTGCTTGAAACAGAGCTCAGTAATATGGTGGCATAAGTGCTTGGGAGAGGAGGAATGTAGTTTGCAGCACACATCCCAACACTGCTAGCATCCGTAGGAAAGGACCCAGGACTCAGAGGGGCATAAACACCCCAGCTGATGCAGGTACAGGCGGTTTCCATACAGCCGAGTACTTACTTGCCTTGAACTTCAGTGTCTGCAGTCACCACATGCTCTTTACCACCTGTGGGCTACACTCAAGGCACCCCCTTCCCTACACCCTGACAAGGCTCCAGGCACTCCCCCACCCTCCCAAGCAATCATTTCCCCCAACAGGGTCAAGACTCCTCTCCCCGAAGAGGCACCATATCCCAGACTCTATAACAATAACGCCAGCAACACCCCTAAGGGCCCTGCCCTAGCTCTAACCGTCCATACAGCCCCATCCCGAACAGTGCCACCCTCTCTGAGGCCACCAGGTCTCCAAGACAAAGAGACAGATGTCTCAGAGGACCAAGCGAAATCAGTAGTGACCCAGAACCACATCGTGGCAACCCGCTCTGTGAAGCCTGGAGGTTTTTTATTGCCTCCGGCTCCATCCTCTGCTCGCAGCAAGGAGGGAGTCGTGGTGACTATCACTGGTGCTGCAGGTGCCTGGGTCAGGAAAACGTCTTGCAACATCCTCGCTGGCACTAAAAGAAAAGCCATGTGGCAAAGCGCTCCACAGGGCGCAATGCAAGGGCTCTCTCGGGCTCAAATCTCAGTTTACACCCTTAGAAAAAGAGACGGCGTTGCCGGTATGAGCTCATGACACGGCGATCCCTCTCCGAGCGCTCGTTTTGGCTTACACGCTTGGAAGGGTTTGGTGTTTTCTCTGTAGCTTAGCCGTGCGATATTTCACCTCGCTCTTCATCAAGAACCAGGAGGAGCCTGTATTGCTGTGGAATGAAAAAAAATAACAGCAGTTTTAATTTAACATATATTTCTTTTATGAGAAGGGCTTTTTTACATGACAGACACCATTTTTACTTTCATACCCAGTGAAATTCTACTTGCACATTCCCTGTAAGGGGAAGAGTTCAGGTCTGTCTTTTCTCTCTTTCTTCTCTCTCTGCCACAGAAGTGCTGCTTTCGGTTGTCGACACTGACTGTCAGGATTTCGTTGTGCTAAACAGATTGTTGCCAGTGAGCGGGAAGGTGAAGCGAATTAACCTACGTAGAAATAACAGTTTAGACTTTAAAAAGTGGTCTTAACCCTCTACAGATGAGGATGGATTGAGCTTTGCAGCAAGCTGTCAGATAGGTAAGTGGAGTGTGAGTCTTTCACATCTGAGCCCAGAAAGCGCCCGACCTGTGCAAGGGCAGAGAGGATGTACCTGATCCAAAATCTACTGAGGTCGGTAAAAGGGTTTCCTGAGACTTCAAGGGGTTATGAACTGAGACCTAAATTAGTGATAGAAATAGAAAACAATTGTGCCCCTCAAACCTCTCCTTTAATTGCTCTTTTAGAGTACTTTCCTTCTCTTTCAGAGCAGACCTAAATGAGAAAATTGGCCAAATTGTGATAATTTATTTTAAGACATTATAATAAAAAGGAATTTATGTTAAAGCTTTCTAGTAAAAATTCATATTGCAAGGACAAATAATAGTACTTCCTGGTCAAACTAAAAGAAATCAGAATGACCTGAAATATTCCCATGGGCTTCTTTACCCAAGTACCAAAGTGCTTATCTGAAATGCTTTATTTACTGCAACAATTTGGTGCCACTGTTACCTAGATTCATTAGTTGTCTGTCGAAGCTATAGCAGCGGTATAAACAAGAAGTTAGGACTCAATAGTGTACCGTGGAAATAATCCGCCTGTACCATAAAAAATTCTGTGCAGTCAGAATTGTACCTTGTGAGGCTACTAAACAGATGCAACTGTTTCTTGCAGTGAACAAAGAAATCGTAGAATCACAGAATGCCTACGGTCGGAAGGGACCTCTAGAGGTCATCTAGTCCATCCCCCCTGCACACGCAGGGCCACCCAGAGCACGTGGCACAGGGCTGCATCCAAGCGGGTCTTGAAGATCTCCAGAGAAGGAGACTCCACAACCTCTCTGGGCAGCCTGTTCCAGTGCTCTGTCACCCTCACTGTCAAGAAATTTTTCCTTAAGTTCCTGTGGAACTTTTGGTGCTTCAGTTTGTGGCCATTTCCTCTGGTTCTGTCGGTGGCCACCAGTGAAAAGAGGCCAGCCCCATCCTCCTCACTGCCTCCCTTGAGGTACTTGTACACACTGATCAGGTCCCCTCTCAGCCTTCTCTTCTCCAGGCTGAACAGGCCCAGCTCCCTACATCCCTTTAAATACATAAATAACAATCATGTAGCCATTTGGACACTTACCTGGAATTAGGCTATCCAGCCTGGAAATCAGTCACATCACAGGTAGGGAAGACAGTCAGGTTCTTCTGGAAAACGTGACTTACCTCCTTGCACACAATACCACCCAAAAAGCTCTGCTGCTTCTTGAGCTAGGCAGCGTGGATTTACAGTCTTGGGTCAGCAAAGGCCGGGGTTTTCGGCATTCCAGTTAGCAGCTCACAGGCATTTTCTTCTCCGCTCAGTTATTCATAGTACCTTTACATACCCTAATTTATGTGGGCTTTATATTAGCTATGATTTTTTTTCTCTGTGTGATCACTTCTTACTACCCTATATTGACTATTTAAATGGGCTATAGTTACAGCAATGGAGGATTCCCCGAATTGTCTGCTAACTAGCGACAGTCTTGCAACAGAAAATAGTGCAACTTTGATTCTCTCTCTCTCTGTCTTTGCTAGCCTCTAAACTGGTTGTTATGCACTCCGCGCACTTCTGCAACAGTGAAGGAAAATTGATAGCTTCTTGGGAACCCCATGGATCAGGACATTCTGACCAAGAAAAGAAAATGAGTTAGTTTCCAAATCAAAGATCTCGTACAGAAAATGACTCTCCAGCTCCCCTTTTATGCTCTCACATTAGCAGCCTTCCAGGCTACAGGCCAGCACTAACTCTTGGCTGGGCCAGGAAAGGACTCGGATTGTTAAGACTTTGCAGGCCAAAACCAGCATGTCCAAATCGAGACAAAAGGTAGCCAAAGCGGACTGAGACACAGGGCTACAGCATGTTCACACAGGGATAAACCCGTCCTGAGCCTGCGCAGGGGTCAGTTTCTGATCAGATGGAAGATGCAGCTTCACCAAAAGCATCCTGAGAAAGTGTAATGTTGGGGAAACAAAGGTCTGGGTGAGGTAACAAGAATTCATTAGAATCTCCTGGCCATGCAACAAGTAGAAAGCACATCCTGGCTACTAATGCTGTTCTGAGCACCTAGAAGTGAAGCCATAACGGGACTGGAAATACAAACCCTCCTCTGGATTACAGACTTGGAATGACCGAATATATAAATTCTCATCCGTAAAGGGCAAGATATTATAATCGTTATGCTCCTATCAGACAAAATCACCTCAGCCCCATTCAGAGCCAGTCTCACACATCTTCTCCCCATCTGTGCACTTTTTCAACCAAACTGTGTAATGCTGCTGCTGTTGAATTGTATGAAGTTATGGCACAAGGAAAAGCATGTGCTGGTAACTCCGTGAAGACTCCTTGATCATGTCCCTTTCCAAGAGTTCGGACACAGTAAGCGATAGATTAAGGCTGCACCTCCCCTGCCCCTGCCAAGATAGAGAAGTACAATCCTCATTTCTCTATGGGAATTGTTTTAGTTCATTAATAAATTACCATAATATACAAAAACATATGTGAAAAATAGTGGGCGAAATGCTAGCCTGACTGAAGTCAATGGCAAATCTCCCATTTACTCTAATGGGACAGGATTTCTTCCAGTAAGTTCCAAAATAAACCTTTTTACCTACATTTCTTTGAATATGCATAGCACGTATAAGACAAATTCTCTGCATTTGCTTAGTGATAGTTGCTCCTTTTCTGCAAAACATTTTTGTACCAACTTTCCCCACTAGAAACTCGATTTAGAATGGTTTCTTCAGAAAACAGTGCAAAATGCTCAGGGTTTCTACTGCGCGTACAGTCTCGGTTTGGCGTTATCGAGCGAGCTTGCCGGCTGCTGGTCCTGCTGTTAATAGTGTGCAGCAGCTTGGGACTTACCCTTTGTTTTTCCGCTCATACATGCTTCCACGTCCAATTTCAAACACAAATACTCCTCTGCGCCCACGTTAACTGCTGACCCACGGGGGCCCACGTTCCGGCCCCGCTTACCGGCACGTTCGTGCCGGTAAGCGGGGCCGGAACGTGGGCCCCCGTGGGTCAGCAGCACCATCGCCCCAGCAGGACGATGGCCCCACACCAGCAGCAGCAACCGGAGGGCACGAAACGGCGAGGTGGCACCTCAAAGACGTGGAGACGATCAGGAAATCCGCTGTCTTCTGAGAAAGCAGAAGGGGCTTTTGGGGAGCTTGGGAAATGGATCGATTCCTACTGAGTAATCCCTCTGTGGGATTTGGGATCCCTGCGCATCCACCGGGGCATGAAAAAGCTTGACAGAGCGCGGGAAAATGTGACTGCTTCTTTAGCACCTCGACCGAAAGCGGCCATGGATGCAAGAAGCTAATCTATACTTGAGCTTAGATAACCACTTCATGTTGCTCGGCCTTTCTGTCAGGGAGATAAAAAGCTCTAAGGCCAATAACAGTTATTCTGTGGTTTTCCCCCTCTTTGAACCGCAGAGAAGAGGCAGGGCCGTATTTGTTTATGTTTAGTGCCAGAAAGGAAAAGCGGTTTAACTAAAGTTTTAAACAGGTGTCTAGAGAGAGCAAGGTTTGATCCTTTGGTTTGCCACGCTGAGCTGCGGAGAAACACGAAAGAAGAAAAGCAGCACCCTAATGCTGTTGGGGCATTTTGGAAGGAATGAGAACATCTCGCCCCAGCACTCCTAGCTTACCCTTCCCTGTCCGCCTCACCTCAATTAATAGTAACTGATGGTAACTGAATACACTTTGAAAAATGAAACCACGCAGTATGGTAGAAATGAGCTCCCCTGTTATTACTATTACTAGAATTGCTTCAAGACACAAATATAACTACAGAAATTGCTGCAAGGGGCTTATGACTGGAACACTGGCAGAGAAAGGATATTTTAGAAAACGCAGCCCTGAGGATAATGTAACTTTTTATTTTCCCCACAGGTGTGTCAGATTGGATTTATTGACCTTTGGGCTATGAGGCAAGACTTATCTGTTGGCTTCAGACTTTGCACAGGGGAAGAAGGAGAAAATGGTAGGGCTTGATGTGGAAGCTTTATAGAATAAGGGTTGGAAGGCTTCAGCTTATGGTCTTACTTCTGTTGAGGGTTTATAGGACAGACAGAGCACATGAAAAATCTCACTCCAGAGTTATTCCTCAACACTCAAACTCTTGTGCACTCACCTTTTTTTTTTCCTTCCTCTGTTAGAGAGGCAAAGGCCTGGAACATATGTAGGAATTTTAGAAAAAGACACAAAGTGAATCAGGCAACCAGCCGAGAGAGAGATTTAAAAAATTATAAAATTATACTAGTGCTTCTTAACCACCCCTTGCTCTTTTCATCTACCATCCTCTTATCCCTGATACCTCCAATTTCCTATTCCCATCACATAAGACACCTTAAATCTGCATGACAAATAGGAGAAAACAAAAGCAACCCCAAGAACAAACTTGCTTTCTCACAGTTTCTGTGTGAAGCACAGTGTACATGAGAATCACACGAAAGCTCTTGGTGTGAGAGTGAGCAGCCCTGCCTCGCAGCAAAGGAAAGACAGAAAGAAGGAAAATGAGTCAAACAAGAGGCAAAGGGAACAAATTATCCTCCAATAATTTATCAGACAGTTCATGGAGCATGCTTTATTTATTTATTTACTTAAAATATGAAATAAACTTTTTCTAATGGGAAACAAATGCCTGGCTCCAATGAGCCAGATATGGAGAAAATGCCGATGAAGAGATTTTGGCAATATGGAGAAGCCTTCGGAGCAGAGCATCTACAGGCAACAGTTCCTCTCCTCCGCCCAGTATGGGTTGCAACAGCAACAATCACCACACACGTATCATGCTGTAACTCGCAGCATTGCTGTCTTGATGCTTAATTTAAAATGAGAAAAAGAATGTGAAATAGGAGCTGCAAATGTAGCTTCCCAAAACTTATTTCTTCAGGAATGTATGTATGTTTTATTTTTCTGGCTTAATATCTCTCGTACAAGTACAGAGCTGAGGGGAACAACACTAGGTTTGGCATAAACACCTCACATTTTTATTGAAAAGTGAGGCTGGGGTGGGCTTTCTGAATGGATATGATGCTGTTATGTACATCAGTCGTGGCCAGCTGCGCCTTGGGGTTTTGCTGGAACCAGCCTTCCCCTCACAAGAAGTCCAAGGATCCTGGGCGAGGGGGTGGCAGCCGAAGCAGGACAGCTCAGCAATGCCCAGCAGCAGCTGCACTTTGCAGCTATAAAGTTTCTCTTCTCTGAACTAAATTGATCTTATCAAAATAAACTTAGAAACCCTGTGAAGCGAATGAGTGATGCTGCCCAGTCCTCATCTCAAAAGCAAAAAATTCCCCATCCAATTCTTTGGAAGGGAAGCATATGAATGTGCAATTTTGCATTCAATACTTATTGTGGTACTTGACAAATCCAAAATATTTTTATTGTTGCACTTCTTTCAGACAAGTCAAGTGACTAAGTTGCACTCTAGGTTCTCTATTCCCTAAGCCCACAAGGAATTTTAGAAGGGAATGTGAGCCCAGAAACACAGTTCCTGCACCTCCCTCCCTCTCCTCTAACCACCAAAGGAAAGAAAGCAGTTGGTGCATGTGTGTGAGAGGAAGGATGAACTGCATGGGAAAGCTACGCAGAGCGTTATAGGATGCAACTAATTATTCTCATCATCTGTCTACGAGCAAACAAGACACCCACAGGCTTTGGATAAAAGTGGAGGAAGGGGCAGAATCTCGCTGCGAGAGAAGCAGCTTCACATAATCTGCAGGAGAGAACATGCAAGAAAAGCTTTCAACAAAACATACAAAAAAAAAAAAAAAAAAAAGGAAGGAAGAAGATGGTTTCCTGTTCCTGGCAAAGTGCAGTGTCCACCTGGAACATCTCTACATTTCACCAATATTACTTAGGTCCTGTTGACACCAAAGAAAAGCACCACATTAAAAAATGTGTGAGGTGACATGCCTTAAAACTAAGACAGTGTGAAAACACAAAGCTACCCTGAGGTATGAATGACAACAGCTGAATTAATTTTTAAGATGTTGGCTGCTGGTGGTTAATTATAAGGTGTCCCTACAAATAATCAACACTAGTTACGTTTTCTAGTTATGACTTGCCTCTTTGTACAGATATCACATTTCTGTTCAAATGAACTCCCTCAGAATAAATATGATGCAAGGCCTATGTTTACAGAATAGCATGTAGATATTTTTCCTTCTTATTCCTTCTGTTTTCTCTTTGAGCAGATGAAAACTTTCAGGTTTTCTTTTTTAAAAAGACATGGATGGAGATACAGTCCCAACCATTACTGATTGTGGCTTTTTGTCTGTGGTTTTCCTATAGTAAGGGATATCAAGTTGTTTTAAATTTTACATCTATTGGAATATTTCCAAGACTTCAATTTTATAACAAATTCAAAAGTTCCCTCCACTGACCTGTATTACTGTCAATACTGGATCACTTTACTACTCTATTTATAGCAAATACTTAGAGAGTTGAAGAAATTTAGTAAAATAGTGAGGAGTATTGCATGAAACACTCAGAAACAAACTAGACACTTTTCCATCACAAGGAAATCAGCCTTCCACTGGCAGATAGATTTTGGGATTCCTCCACTACATCTTAATGGGCCCAACTTCACCAGTATAAAGCAGCACCTTGACTCGTTCTGTGTCAGCTTGTCCTAGAGAAAGCTAATGCAGATAAACTGCTGAGGAGAATGGGAAGTTAAAGAGAAATTGCACATGGGAATAATTTAACTAAGTTTGGTTTGGGTTTCCTTCGTTCTTCCCATTCATTCTTAACATTCATCAGTTGAACTTCTGCTGAAAACTCGAAATTTTTTGTCAGATTGTTATTAAAAAACACCACGGGGTGTTTCTAGCAACTACCAGAGCATTTTATACAGTGTGCTGTATCAGGAGAAGGATCACTCAAGAAAAATAAAGTGGGAGGGCTGGAGGAAGAACAGCCATCTGTCAACTTCAGATTGTATGGCAGGAGAGAAAATAAGGTTTTAGCCAGTCCCTCCTTTCCCTCCTCCAAGAATAATTTCCCACCACATGACACCCCCACCACACAGTTCAGTCACTGTGTTTCATCCAGCGAGCCGCAGAGCCGCCTGGGGACCTGAAGAACAATCCATAATATTGTACACCGTTCCTATAGCATCAAGCTCTCCAGAACAGCTGAGTACCTTGCAGGTTCCTCTGGGATTCTGCTGCCGAAAGTAGTCCATGAGAAGTTTTTGGGAAAAGAAGAAAACAGAGGAATTACCAGGTCGTAATTAATCAGGCTGAAGATACAGAGTAGAGATAGCTTCCAATTTCTTAGCAATGTTTTCCCCATTAAAGGTTACAGTTACCTTTAAAAAAAAAAAAAAAACAGGAGGAAATTGAAACTGTTGAGAGAGAGCGCACACTACTTAAGGAAAAGCCTTGCCATAGAGTACAGGGCTATGTTACTGGAATGTGCATGATGTTTCCTTCAGTGTGTGAAGCTCTTAAGTGCTCTGCACAATTACCTCACACAACAATACGATTTTTCTCCAGTCATTAACCTGGTAGCCACACATGCCAACAACACTAGAAGTGAAGAACACAGAGCTTACTGTCCTCTTTACACAACGAAAGGACATTTGCAGCTCTCGCTCAGGAAGACAAAGGCACTACATTTCACTGTGTTCATATTATTAGCAGCAAACATTTTTATCTATAATTTCCCTTGGCTATCATGGTGGGTATGATTCACTAGTTACTGTTGAATTTNGCCTTGCCATAGACTACAGGGCTATGTTACTGGAATGTGCATGATGTTTCCTTCAGTGTGTGAAGCTCTTAAGTGCTCTGCACAATTACCTCACACAACAATGCGATTTTTCTCCAGTCATTAACCTGGTAGCCACACATGCCAACAACACTAGAAGGGAAGAACACAGAGCTTACTGTCCTCTTTACACAACGAAAGGACATTTGCAGCTCTCGCTCAGGAAGACAAAGGCACTACATTTCACTGTGTTCATATTATTAGCAGCAAACATTTTTATCTATAATTTCCCTTGGCTATCATGGTGGGTATGATTCACTAGTTACTGTTGAATTTCCTGTTAAATCTTGACTTCGAGCAAGGCGGAATAGCAAAACTCATTCACTTTTTCAGCTCCAAAATGGAACAAAGTCAGTAGCAGGATCAATGGATCCGGGAGGTTTACCCTGCCAAGCTTTGAGAGGGGCACATCCATTACCGTGCTGCATGGGAAGGACAGAAATTGAATGAGTAGAAGAGAATTAACAGAATTAAGTTACAGGACATGAAATTTGACTCATCTGGCAGCTGAAGCCACGTTCGGGCTTTTATATGGAATTTTTCTGTTAATACTCTATATTACTACTTTATTGAGAGCAGATCTCTAGTTGTCAATTACAGGAAGTTTGCTTGTCAGGGGGATTTACTTGGAAACAGTTAAGTCATGTTAAGCTTCTTGGTGTTCTTTCCTAGAAAACCCATCTGTTCAACAGGGCACACGGGTTCTTCCGACTGCTCAGGCTACACCCTCATTTATCACGCGAGTCTCCCCACAGCAATACACTCTGTCAGCACCATGCTCCCCGGTTACAAACTCCTGCCAATCACTAACTCCCTCATTTCCAAGTCAGAAAGGGGCAAACTTAGTGTTACAAGGTATCCTTATATCTAATCAACTAGAAATTTTTCTTTTTCTGAGCTATTCACAATGCAAGCTTTGGCTTCAATCTTCAAGCTTTATTCGTAAGACTTGTTTAGAGTTATGCTTACAAGAGCTTCCTCTGTAAAAAATCCCACTGTAGCAGCAAATGTCTCCAGGATCCTAGCTTTGCATTGCTTTGCATCCCTCATGTACAATAAAGCTTTCTCGTGTTGAGTTATACTTCAGCATATGAACATACTGGAACATGATATGGGTACTTCTCAGAAATACATTTATTGGCTGTTGACAAAATGTTTTGCATCGATGTCCATGTTTTCATTTTGACCACCAACTATAACCACATTAACATTCCCCTCTTTTCCATTCCGGCATTAGTACCTGCGCAGCATCCACCTAATCCAGAAACATCCCCTCTCCTCTGGCTTCCCTCTTTCAAGCATTTCCTTTCAGAGGTCAGAGCTCTGATCTCACTAATCTTAATTTTTCTACTGTCCTTTTCACCTCCCTGAGAACTTATCTGGGATTCCCAGAAAATCCTTCCCTTTTCCAACAAGCTCTTGCTATTCATAATTCATACTGAAGCTGTATGAACTGTTCTTTGCTCTGAAGTACTTAACCCTACAGCCATGCATGAGCAATCCATAAACTGGAAATGAGAGACTTGCAGCACACAAAAGCCTCCCCTTTGCTCTGCAAAGTGCTAGTGCAGCAGAAATAGTAAGAGGCAGGTGAGGTAGCTTTTGCAAGTCTTTCTCTTTCTGAAAACAGAGGGGTTGCAACAAAATGTTGGCAGAAACAAGTGTTTCTCAGACACGTTAGCTGCTCTTCTGGAACACAAGCATAAGCAAATCCCCTGTTTTTAAAGAGGGAAGGAAAGGGGGTGGGAGGAAACAACAGTTTCCAAGTCTACAAAACTTAGGTTTCTTCTCAACTGTTGTTTTCTTGTCAGTGATTTCAGCCATCCTTACGTAACACGAGTTGAACTGTCACCTCAGCTGTTGAGGTCTGATTTGCAGGCAACAGCCACAGTTAATCCACCTTTAGGCACACATCTGGAACATGCATATTCCTTACATTAGGAAGGAAAGCCTGAAAGGAAGGTTAACAGTAAGTTTGGTGACAACATGCATCTGAAGGAAATTTAAAATGTTGCCTAATAAAAGGCTCACAACTAGACATTACAAAACATATATTTTATATATGTATTATATATACTACATACATACACACTAAACAAATACTATATATTATATAGTAACAAGGGTTAATCTTGAACATGCTTAATATAAAAGTCTTTAAAGGCTTCTCCAGAATACATCTTGTGCACAGTTCCTATCTAAAGCAAAGGAGATTTTGCTTGTCCTTCTTAAAAGTATCTTTGAGGGCTGCTTTACTGTTATTGCTGGAACGCATGCCAATTATTAAAGAAAATTTCTTTTGGTTAGATTATACGGTATTTTGCTGGAAAAGGTCTTGTGTAGTTTCCAACATCAAAATTAATTTGTGAATGCTTATGCTTTCATGTTTCTGACATGCAGCTGATGAAATTAAAATACAGAATCACCCTTGACCAGTGAATTTTTATTTTCTTCTTTTTTAAAAAAAGGAAGAATAAGAAAAATGCACAAGGAAAAGTCTTCATTGACGTAATTACATTTTGATAGCCCTGCAGACAAAGCTTACTTACAGAAGCTTGCTGAAAATAATGATGAGAACTGCAGATTCCCCTCTGTGCATCACAATGCCTGGAAGAATCATCATTCGACAAAAGCAACTTATTTTCCATCCTATCTATAACTTCTCTGCCAGCTTTTAGCCAATTTCTGATCTGTTAAGCACTGAGCTAAATTCCTAAGGTATCAAGAAGATCTAAGAGGCGGACAACTGATTTTTAGCTGCTAACATGAAGGAAGCCTCATCCAGCATCTCAGAGCCAAGCTCCATTTAAGCCGCCACCAGTGAGCTCTTCAGTGCCCTGCCCCTAGGGGTTTGGAACTGCAGATAAAAATGAGGCAAAACGCTTCTTTCTTCACGCAGCATTGCAGCATGTTTCAACTGAAAACTTGTGTGCTCCAAAGGAACGAAATGATTCACTAACTGCAGGTTGTCCTTGAATGAAAATGGCTAGTAATGGGATGTTAATTTCTTTGAACATCTTTGCTTTTTGTTTCTCTAAAAGCAAAAGCAGAAGGCTATTTATTGCAATCTTCCTGGAGTAGCTACTGCTTTCGATATTAGTCTGCACAATTGGACCTTCTTTTATGTGGTTGTATATTCAGTTAATTGCATGTTTCCGCAGCAATCATGGAAAATGTCCCATTTATGTCAGTATCAAGTCCTACTACTCTAGTGTTAAATTTTGTGGAACAAATTTCAAGCCAGTTATTTTTCAGCTGAATTAGACTTATTGATATTTATTAATTTTCAAAATCCATACCGCTTTCTTAGGTATACTAAAAAAGATTTAGAAGCCACATTTAAAATAAAAACTTCCAGCTCTCTGTTCAAAACTCCATTTTGCGTGAATACCTACACATATCCAAGCAACTAAGATTTTTCAACCCATTTTAGATCAAAATACCCCACATTGATTTGAATCCACAATCTTGCTCAATGACAAAACTCCAAGTAATTCCATTATGAACAAAACCCCAGTGTCTGCCATGGACTGAAATATGCCTTGTTCACAGAAAGATGTATAGAAATGGTGACTCCAAGCTTTTTTCCCTCATCCTGCAGCTCCCATCCTGAATCTGCCCTAGACTGCAGAG
The DNA here is from genome assembly GCA_013389825.1 of Crypturellus undulatus. Lineage (NCBI taxonomy): Eukaryota > Metazoa > Chordata > Aves > Tinamiformes > Tinamidae > Crypturellus > Crypturellus undulatus. The sequence continues at coordinate 406,531 of VWPW01022554.1, forward strand.
AAACCTCAACATTTCCTTAAAACTCTTTAAAGGTTACAGAATTCATTAATAATCCTACATTAGTTCTGCTAATCCCTAAACTTCAAGGAGACGCAAAGCCCTTCATGAAAGAGGTATCAGTTCTTTATCTTTCCATTACAGCTGATCTGCAAAAATATTCTTTATTGTACTGTGGAAAGAAGTCATTTTTAATCTTAAATTACTTTAACTGCCAATACATATTTAGTTGCCCTTTATACTCCTTACTACAAAACCCGCAGTGAAAAAAAAATGACATGAAATCACATTGTATTTCAGGTTTTATTGAGGGCTAAATTGCTGTTGCTTAAATCAGGCATAGCACTAATTCTTATTTAATAGGACCAAAAAGACTCAGTTATTTAAGATGCATTTCTGCAAGCTTTCAATATGCCAAAGACATACTATTCTGCACAACTTATGCTGCCAGTAAATGACAGCATTCTAGCTGCACTACTTACATTAGATGCTCTTTTATACAACAAAAAGTGATCCAAAAAGTTGTCATCTTCATATGTTTGATCATATACAGGAGATAACATCAAATTTTATTAAATAAATGACAATAATTATGGTCTGGGATTAGATTCCAATTCAAAGTTAAGGTAACTGACACTGCAGCATGACATTTTCCAGAAGCATGGAAAATATAAACAGAGAACCAGATCCTCCTGTTCTGCTTCGTTTTATGACTAACACGGACAAGTCTAATCTTACCATACATCTATATGGATCAGACATGTCTAACATCTCACTACCTAGGCTTACTTTGCACTAGAGAAGCACTTAAATATGTTAATCTTGATGTGCCTAAATATACAGAAGTACGTGTAATGATATTCACATTACTAAGACTTTTGAGTGGAAGAAAAAGCTGCTGGTAAGAAAATGGGCATGCAAATCAACCGTTAAAGAATACAATAAAACCTAAAATTGGAATAGCATATTGCAGTCAAAAACTGCAATTCCAAACAATAGTGACACTGCCTTTAATCCGCACACCAAATCTGTATCCCAGGCACCACAAAGAATGCCAAAACCCTCCACCGTTACTGTGCTACTGCCGACCTGCACAACCCCAGCTCTGAAACGCAGGCTCTGCAAGAGACTTCCTCAGCATCTCCAATAGGATACAGTGCAGTAACTGTAGTTTTTAGAGGAAGGTGCCAATACAGAGAAGGTGAGCAGGAATTACGAGCCAAAACCTTTAACTTCCTCTTCCCAATTCCAAATTGTCAAAAGAAATAAAGATCCTTTAAAAACAAACAAACAAAACACCCTAACAGCCTCACACAAAAAAATAAACGTATCTTTCTTATCAAGCAAATTGATAAAATTCTCCTTTCCACTCTGATTTCCTATAGAGGACTTCAGTGAGCCACAAAATTCTGCAAAACACCAAATAGTTCATGGATTTCTGAAATGATACATTAGCAGTCAGAATAAAAACATAAAAAGTAAAATGCATAAGCCTATGCATCTACATTTTTGCCCATTAGTTCAAACGACAAACAGCCGTAATAAAGATCAAAAGATTTAGCGTACCAACCAGATAAGAAGAATTTAATACAACAAAACCTGCATACATTTCTCCATGCTCCGAGATGGCAGGAAAACTGGCACTGTAAGGACTGCAAGCGAGGTAGATGGCCAGAAGCAGGCTAAAGGGGAATGCATGCATGGCACAGTAGTCTGCCTGCCTTTTCCTCCCCACTGCAAGAACACTTCTAAATATCAATCAGAAAAACAAAACAAAAACAGTCTTGAAAACATCTAGGTGATTTTTGAAAAGCAAAATTAAACTACTGTAGTTGAAAGCACCCATTTAAGAAAATACTTTTCACAATTTCAAGGTTTTTGGGGGGCCTTTATACTTTTCAAAATTCTAAAAATATCACCAGTCCCATTTTCTTTGCTTTTTGTTCTGAAATATAGTAATCTGAAAGGCAAAATATAACATATACTAGAGAACAGCAATAAACAAGTCAATGTGTATAAATGCATTTTGTGAAGATGTTCTAGTCAACAGCTGTCAAACAAAATTCAGTTACTTATGCACCATGGACTGTTTTAAAAAGGTATCATCAAATATTTAATTGCAGTATTTAAAGTATTTATGCAAGAGTATTCCTGTGCATCATAAAAAAAAAAAAAGAACAGGACTAATAACCTTATAATATGATCCACACTTATTTGCACAAGCTTTTGGTAAGCTACACTGCAAGGATCCAAAATGGGGCATTCCAGGCACTTTCAGCAAACCACACAAATTCTCTAACATAATTCACAGGTTTGGAAAGAGGTGTCAGACTAGCAAAAAGTAGAAATGGTTACTATCAACCCAGTGTCCACAGAACAATTGTTTGTGTTTACCCAGTATGAAACTCTCCTCTGCAGCTATTAGCAATGTTAGCAACACTGTCAACAACTGAATGGCTGAATGACTCCTGCTTTTCCCCCCCACCCAAAAGAAGGTGCTTCAGCACAGCACTAACATCACACAGAGGCTGCAGCAAGGAGGCTGAGGTGTTTATTATCTGTTATATATGACTGTTTTGCAAACAAAATTTTGCCCCTCCAGAAATAGTCTTTAACATTTTTCAAATCCTTAATATAGTAGTGGGGAGGCAGCCACAAATACAGTAAGAGTGGAATGACTTAAGAGCTTTCAAAGCGGTTTCAGAAGTTTCCTATAATCTATAAAGTCACACATGCTTTGGATAACTGGAATAAAAACAAGACAGATGACTTAGAAAGGTAAAGCCAACTGGTCCTAACCTGGTGCTTATTGTAAACCATACGATTTGACAGTGGCCTTTGCTGTCGAAGGTCCACTCTGAAATGAAACCAGCAGAGAGGAGGAACTGCTTAGGAAAACATTTCTACAGAGAGAAGCACTTTTGAAAGTATTTCAATACCTGAAAGTCAAAAATTCAATAACAGAACTCCACCAATGCTCAGTGAGTACCTTTACTAAGCAAACTACATCATTATTACATAGTTCTGCCCCTTCCTTATTACATCATTCCACAATGTAGTATACATACTGTTCCATTACAGCAGATGCTTAGCATATATAAAGAATAGTAGTCTACAATTCAAAAATATTACTCGAAAAAATGCCATTAGATTGTGTCAATCAGGAAAAGGTTTTCCACAAAACCTGGCTCAATGTAGTATTTTTAGACTTACACTCGGTGTGTATATTAAAATCAAATAACCACCTGCACATACAGTCAAGTAACCACCTATCCTTTTCATGAACTATAAATGCTCTGAAAGGTGAAAGAGTTAAGAGTTGCAATTTCTGTGCTGGGATCATACCAGAAAAGACAAAAACAAAGTGAAATAAAATTTATTATAAAACATGTTGAAAAAGCAATGACTTTAGCTGAGTTCTTGCTCTGTTCTAGGCAGGACATAACATGAATGAAAACTTTCAGGAAAGTCAAAACAAATTATAGTGTACATATCTAGCCATATTAAAATCGCTTTCTCTTGATAATTTCTGGTTTCCAGTTGACAGGATGAGTTTCTTCAGTCTGAAAGAAAAAAAAAAAATTCATAAGTTTCAAGTTAAAAATATCCTTATCTGTAACTAGGGCTCATTTTAAAATATTACCTATATAGGTTATACAATCTATTTCATATATAACATTAAAGTAATAAGTTAAATTATAATAATGAATTAACACAAATGCTTATACTCTTTATATCAAAGACTTACCGCGTTGAAGACAAGCTCTGGTAAACAGAAACTATATTGCAACCTATCACTGATTCAGAGTTTAGCACATTATTGTGGAATTGGGCTGCCTACTCTGAATTCTAATTATCTATCTTCAATTTCGAATCCGGATCATACAGAAAAGTTCAATAAGTCTTCAAATTTTAAACTAGCTTTAAACTGCATATTATAAATGCAGTTCCCCACTGGCTTCAAAATTAAATATATATTTTAATTGTAATGAGATGTCTCCAAAGTGCATCACAAAGACTTCTGCAGAAGAACAGATAGATTTGGCACTTTCTATAGCAGTAAATAAGAAATCAGGAATTCACAGACTAGCTGCTGCTGTTCTTTTTTATGTAATTACATACTCTTTTCAATCATTAATGACAAGACTAATTGAACAAATCCACACACATGACTCCCATGTCTACACATCAGTTGTTTCAAAGCCACTGATTTCATGAAAATATATTTAAAAAGTCACTTCAACATACCGCAGTTTCATCTTCTCTGTACACTTTTATGGTTTTATCAGCTTCGGCAGTTAGCAATCTGCTTTCTGACTGGTCAAAAATGCAAGCAAATATTCCCGATTCACTGTCCAAGGAACCTGGCTGTACAGCTGCATGTACTCTCTGGAAATTGTATCCAGTCCTCCAGTCCCAAAGATGCATAGTACCATTATCAGCTGGAAAAAAAAAGAAAGAAAGAAAAAAAACGTTATAATTTTAACCATTTAATTTTTCTTGATTTTCTAAAACAGTGTCACGAACAAACTTTTTAGGGAGTAAGGAACACATTAACTGTAAGGTTCACATGGAATAACTCAGCAGATCACAGAGTAGTTTACTGTTTCTGCTTCTTCCCTTCTCAAAGAAGGAAGGTCACTTTGGTTTAAGGTAAAGAGCTGATAGAAGCTTCCTCAGAAGCGCCTCCAACTTTGCATAAGATAACCCAGAGAACTAGCACACTAAGACACAAGGCAATTGCAGCAAGTTAGCTTGGAAGCAGAGATAAGGACTGGAACTCTGATTCAGCTCCCTATTTAGCAGCTCTAAAAAAAATTGACCAAAGAGTTACCATCCTGTTAAACGGATCACAAACCTTCACTCTTGAAGTTTTCAAAAAGGGACACAATGTTCAGCTTAATTCAACTAGCTTAAAACTCTGTCATCATTACTGCTAGTACATTCATCTTAAGGGTACTCATGAACATTTGAACTCCCTGTTTCTGAAAGATGCATACACAACAGTAGAATCATAAAATCTTAAGAGCTGTTTTAGTTGGAAAAGACCTATAAGATCATTGAGTCCAACCATGAGCCCTTCATCATCCTGCCTGCTAAACCATGTCCTTAAGCTCCTCATTTACACAGTATGTGCATATATACATATATATATATATACACACACACACACCTTTTTTTTCTTTCTCTCTTTTTAAAAAAAAAAAAAAAAANTTTTAAAAAAAAAGAGACCTAACTGAACCAAACTGATGCCAACTAGACAGGAATTGAAGCTGTTTCAGACAGTATGCTTCTAAGGTAACGGACTCTAAGGCAATCTCAAATCATTTTAACTCCACATCAGCTTCTTTCAAGTTGTAGACAGCATAAGGATGTAAGATACTATTTGGATAAGGACTTTCTTAAAATAACACACACACACACACACACACACACACACACAAAAGAAATAGAAAAGCAATCTTCTGATATGGAAAAAGAACACAAAAAAGGGGAAATCTCTTCTGCGTGCTAAAACTACTTCAAATGAATTTAGGGGCATGCAATTTGGTTAACACCAAAGAACATAAAGTTACCCTCTCCCTATAAAATGAAGCTTGTTCCATGGAGCTCTATGAGCATCTTTGGCTAAGGCACTCCAGGCACAGGAGAGAAAGAAAACATCAGGCAATATTTCTCATTTTACCTCCTGAGACCAAAACTCCATCTGAATTTACAGCCAATGTGTTGATAATAGCATTGTGACCAGAGAGGTTCTGAATGAAGTTTCCATCTGGGAATTTCCATTGTTTAATATTATCTGGAGAACCAGATGCAAATGTGTAACTGAAAGAAAATTAGGTCATTAAATTAGAATTTATATAAGGATAAAACAATGCCAAAGAAGAGCTGAAGTCCTTCATTAAAACTACTGGTGAACTAGTTGCAAAGTTACTTAGCATTAAATCTGTTCTGCTGAAAACAGTTTTGTGGGCAAAGTGACTTTATAAAAATCACAAATGAGAACAGCAATTAAAAATTTCTATTTCCTTTAAATTCTATAAATTATCTAAACCTCATAAATCACAAAGCTCTCCTTTGACACATAATGATGACAATATGTAAACAAACATTAAAAATACCCTTTAATTTTGGAAAGTATAAAAAACTAAAGTTCCTATCCATAGTCATTCTGTCAAGTTTTCAATCATAAACGTACGCATACCATCAGGTATTAGAGAGGAGGAAAATGTATTTCATCGTTTTAACGTACACATTAGCATGATATTTTGGCAGCATATGCAAAAGCCTTTAGCAATATTGTCAACTGCCACTGTCTCAAGCAATTTGCTGCCTAATTAATAAATCTTGTATTTTCTTTACCCAATGCTTTTATAGGGATTTATCAGACCATATAACCATTGATGCAACAAAGTATAGCATCTGAAGTCAGAACATCGCCATCACCTGCTTTAAAGTTTAATTACATATAGAAGCCTTTCTGCAAAACCAGTTATATTGAAAAGTATCTTGCGCAGTGAAGTACAAATTTAAAAAAAAAATCCATAGCAGTAGTTGCTGTTTCCTTTAGCACTGTTCACACTATTCACACACAGGCAATTTTAGTTTTTGTCCTCACTTTCTGCTAACAAACATTCAATTACATAATTAGTTTTAGTGCCAGGAACCCCAGTGTCACTGATTTCTCGAGACCTCATCAAAGCACCTGTAAAAAGTTCTATGGAGTAAGAATAAGAAATTCTGGGAATTTATAACATACATCAGCACGAATACTTGGAGAATTGAATCAGTGTACTAAAGGCTTTGGCAAACAATAGTATGTACATTTGTACATGTATTTAATAGTATGTACATTTCAAACCATTCTAAGATCTTATTTCATTAATCATTCATGTCATTTAAAATCACCATTCTTATTGACTTTGTCAGTGTCCTCTGTTATAAACTATGAAAACAAAAAAGGAAAAAAGGAAAACTTACTGCCTTGGATGTAGTACAACTGCTCTTACAGATTTCTTGTGGTTTGTTAAGGTAACACGGGTTTTTCCTGCCACCAAATCCCAGAGCCTTATTGTAGTATCATGACTGCCTGCAATGAAAGTGACAAAAAAACCCTAGTAAGAGGTAGCAGACTAATCTTTTTGCTTTCTTAAGACAGCAAAACTTGATCATGTTAGAGACAATATTATTACCTTAACTACACACAGAAAAAAAAGATGAAAACACATCCTAAGTGAGATATGAGCTCTTTACTATTAATACTGTTTCAGAAGTAAAATGTGCTGGGTGCTAACAGTCTTCAACTCTACTAAAAACGTTTAGAAAATATGAGGAATATTTTATGCAATTTGAAATTTAAGAAGATTTAAGTAGTTACAAAACAAAAATGGATTTTGACACAGTGAGAAATAAGAAGCTCATATTTAACCACAGAATTAGAGAGTTAACTAGATGATGAACAATTACAAAAGACTTATTTTTACACAAAATACAAGGACTCAATCCCATTACAACAAAAATTTAAACTTCAAATGCAGGAAACAGAAAAACAATTTCTTTTTAAGCAATGCACACGTATATTTGCTTAAGCGTACCATCAATAGTATAAAAAACATTATACAGCCCACTTAACAGAAAAATAAGAGAAATAAATGAATAAATAAAGAGATGATGACATTACCTTCATCACATTATTACAGAACAGATATTTATTATTGTTGTATAGATCACACGATTAAAAAGCAAACATTGTCTACACTACCTGTAATAATTTGTGGTTCTGCAGCTTGACACTTCACTGTTGCAACTGCATTTGTGTGCCCTGACAGCGTGTGCACACTGGCTTTTGTCCTCACATCCCATATCTAGGAAACCACAGTAAATTACAGAGATCAAGAAAAGGTGCATATTCAATGTATTTTACGTACTGTTAATGACTGTAAGAAATTCCATAGTTCTACAGGTAAAACCATAGTATTTAGTTGCCTTTTATCACCACAGCATTGCCCTGACTGCCAAATTCCGAGGGGAGTAGAGAGCCTGGTACTCAATGTGTATGATACTTGGCAATGAGCTATTCATGTAAGTCAACATAAAGCTACACCATCTTCTAAAAACAAGAAATTAAGTGATTATATATAACATAGCCTATCTACCCAATTAAGTAAAGGAGTCACTTGAAATTACACTACATTTGCCTATATTGGCAGTACAGTAAAACAATTTTTTATCTAAGTGGAAGGCAGAGTTAACAAATTCATCTTCCTATTTTAATCTTTGATACATATTTAACCTTTGCTAACTACTTACTTCCATAAATGAAGGTGCTAAAACAAAGTTCTACTTACTCGTGCTGTTGAATCTCTGCTACATGTCACCAGTACATCTATTGTTGGATGCAAGTCTAAACCATAGACAGCACTTAGGTGACCATGATAATGTCTAATAACCTAGACAGAAGAAAAAAAAAAAAAGTTTAACTGGCTACTTAAAAGAAATATTTTTAAGTGTTTTGATTTTTACATTTACCCCTACCAATTAACTCTGATAAAGAAACCAAAGCTCACCTTATTGTATTCAAGATCCCAGCATTTCACTTGTTTGTCTTCTCCGCAAGAAAACAGGTACGGACTTCTTGCACTTACTATCACCCCTCGCACAGTACTGATGTGTCCCGTCAAAGACAATTTTAATTTGCCACTAGCAAGGTCCCAAATCTGCATCAAAATATTTTGAGACAGATGAATATAAAGCTATAAAGGGGTAGTCTGGGTAAATACCCTACGTAAAAAAGTAACGGTAACTAAATGAAATTAGTAATTCTTAGAATTTCTGACATAAATGTTTGCTAGCTACCACTATATCATGAAAAAGATCTCAAAAAGAAATAATACCACAACAAATCATCTTGTATATGTGACTAGGTAACAAGAAGAGAGAAGGGTGAACAAAACATTCTTTATCTGACTATTCTGTACACACTAACCAAGAAATTGTTTCCAAGAACTGAAAATATTTCTAAATAGCATGAGGAAGGCAACTTAATTTGTCAGCAGTTTCTTGCAAACCCTTACCTTTATAGTTCTGTCAGCTGAGCCAGTAACAAACCATTGATTTCCTGGCTCTACTGCAATGCATCTCACCCAGCCCAGATGACCACTGATGACCTTTAGACAAATAAGAAATTTGGAAAAATCAGAAAAACATATCTGTAATTATAATTTTCCTTCTCCAACACTGAAATCTTAGACATGCATGCTCCCCTGGAAAGTCAGATCTGGCAAGATCATGATTTTCAGTTTTAGTTTTACTTACTTTGGTAAATTTCTGGCAGTCGACATTTAGTATGTCATAAACCTGACCTACAGAACTTGTAATGGAGTTTAAACCCTGCACCACTAAATCATTTTCTCAAATTCTTTGAGTCCATAATACTGCAGCTCAACACTTGAGACTTCAGAGAGAAAGACTGTATTTAAAAGCAACTTCTTCACACTACTGCACAGTGCTTATACAATAATAAGCACTACATAAACATTAGCTACTGACTGGAAAAGGTAAACTTTTAAAAAATTTTATCACATTACAGATAAACCTACATACACAAAACTGTAAAAATAATAATATTCACAGAATGAAAAATGGTTCAAATCTAATTTTATTATTAAAAAGCATGCATAGAACTTAGGCATCCTTTTCATATAATCACAGAATGGTTAAAATCAAAAGGGACCTCTAAAGATCATCTAGTCCGACCCCCCTGCTCCAGCAGGGACACCTAGAGCATGTGGCACAGAGTCATGTCCAGGCAGGTTTTGAAGATCTCCAAAGAAGATGATTGCACAACCCCTCTGGACAGCCTGTTCCAGTGCTCTGCAACCCTCACAGTAAAATTCATTAGATTTCATTTTGTTCCATTTCATGAATGAGAAAAATAAATCTAAGCTTTGCAGTCTTTATAGTACATAAAACATTCGATTATTTTTGTGTGCATCATCTTAAGTTCATAACTTACTCTGTACAGTTTCCAAGGTGGATGCCACTGAGGCTTGGGCATGGTTGGAGCTTTCTTTGCCATTAGCGCCGAATTTTTGTTTCCACCTGCTTCCATCACAGCCTATAAATTAAAAGGAAGGTTACTCCCGCATTAACCTAGCTCTTCATATAAAGCCTAAAGCCCTCTTGTCGTGACATCTCAGAACTGATTACACTTATTCAGCCAGAACTCTTGTGAATCTGGAAGCAACCTGCTGAACACTGCCTGCTTTGAGAGCAGAAGCCTCACACATGACTAACTCACCATGGCCACGCCAGGAGGCTGTGAGCGCTCAGCCATGCCAGCATGCCTGTAGATTTCACCCACGCCAGCCGCGGTGCGATTCGCATCCAACCTAGGTGCAGTGGAAAAGGCTAACTTAGTAGAATCAGCTTTCTGCTTTCACTAAGTAAACAAAAAGGCACAAAGCATGCAAATACATAATCAAAAGAAGAAGTTTTCCCTTGCATCCAGTCGGATTTTTCCAATATCCAATAACAAACAGGGTACAGAAAAACAATAGCCACTGATGCTAATTTTTTTGTCAACAATGTAGAGAAACACAATATTCCAGATATGGCTGAGGAAAAAATATTATTCCAGCTTCTGCATTTTTCCTTAAAATGCCTATAAGCTACAGAAGCATTTACGAAGTAACCCAGTAGTACCTGGCCTGAGACGGAGGAAGTGCTACAGCTAATGCCTGGGCTGCAGATTCACTAGGCATCCTCTGAATCTTAGTATCTGCTGTCAGCGCCACACCTTAAAAGAAAGTAGAGCAAAAGCAAAGACAAATCTATTAAAAAGAAAATATTATATGAATAAATGCATGTTTACACATACACCTGTGTAAAAGTGTTTACCATACCTCTAATATTAAATCTTGTTATTCAGTGACATTAGTATAGAGATGAGTCACAAAAATGATTTTTTATTTTGATCCAAACTCTCATCTTGAGTCTGTATATATATGCACACTCACACAAACATAAGTACACCATTTCTACAGTAAGAAGCGGTACAATTCTGTCAGAGGAAACAAGTGAAGGCTAACTTGAAGAGTGACAAGAAAAAAAAAAAAAAAAAAAAGCATTCTCCCCAAAATAGCAGAACTGTAAACATCATAGTTCAGTGATCACAGACATAAACAATTTTGCTAAGTATGCCCTTTAGTGCAGTTTATTTTTATGTAGTCCCTATGTGCCCACGGAGTCAGTCAGGAACTACAGAAGATTTAGTTTTATTTAAGTCAGAATCTAAGAACAGCAGATCACTTTTCCCCTACAAACCTTAGTTTGGGACAAATGGGTGAATATATTTCATGCCAATTTATCTATTTCCTTCCCAGACCAAATCTCTGGCAATTGGCAACAAAGATATTTGGATAAGATGTGCATGTAAAACAGCAGCAAAGAAACCTAGTTCTAATCTTGACATGCCTGTCTCTATTAAAAGAGCACTGAACTTGAGGGAACTTGTGTGACTCAGTCTTGTCCCCACAGTCATAGGCAAATAGGTTACTTTTAAAGACTGAGGGTTTGATGGACACCTTCTAACTTACATCAAGCCAGAGAACATTTCCCACACCACTTAAAACAAACTTAAGTGTTAGCAGTAAAAGATCAACAATCAAAATGAAACCATCACAAAGAGAGAGCAGGAACAACCAAATAAAATGACAACAAGCAAGGGTCAATATAATAACAGAAACATAACCCTTCCAGACTTGCACTAAACCAAATGACACCAGAATTATTTAACACTAACAAACCTTTCCAGAGCAAAGGTGGCGATACCTACACCTTTTTGCTCTAGTGATAAAACACAGCAGATCTTTCTTTATGTGTTTCACTTCCTTCTAGCTGACCCCTCCCAAGACAAGTGACAGGCACATAGCAAGGACACATCCACTAAGTCATAGTGAGAAGAAAGCTGTACCACCTGCACCTAAATCCTCCTGGCACCTCCTAATCTAGAACATTTATGAGCCAAAAAACTCTCTACATCAATACTATGAAAGAGGTAAATGGTAGTTCTCATTACTATCACCTACGGATTCACAGTAACAGGAAGCTTCCTAGGAAATGAATGGTATCCAAGCTATACAGGAATGGAAGAAAAACAAAACAAAACAAAAAAAGAAAATAACAATAAAACTTACTTACCAGGCCCAGGTGGGTAGGGATGTGTACCAGTGATCATATAGTCAAGTTCTTGTCCTAACAAGCAACAGAGTTTCTTGATAACAAATTATAATTATACTTTACATTGCAAGTAATATGGTAAAGCAGGAATCTGAAGCAAATCAGAGCAAGCCATATGTAGCACTAACCCTATATAATATACTACACTTACTTGAAATTCATGTTAAATTTTGGTTATCCCAGTTTTCCAGAACTGACTAGTAAAATATCATTTTTTTAAAATAGCGATGTCACTGCCTGCTACCAAAAAGGAACTCATTCTCAAGAGAAAAATCTTTATGTTGCCAAAAACACCTTTCTGAAGTAAATAGCTCTATTTTAGTAGACCTCTACTAAAATAAGAAGGCATTTGGTATTCTTTTTAAGAGAAGTTTCTACATAATATCTACCTAATAGCTTCAAATTTTATATATAATTAAAAGCAGAAAAAAATAATAAAATGAAGACATTTTTCTACTTTAATACCTGCACACATAAAAAAGTCTGAAAAAATATGCAACCTAAACAAAAAAGCATATCCTTAACCATCATCAATTTGTAAAAAGAAATACATTGCTGATCTTATTCTTTTCATTACTGAAGCACAATGCACATTATGTTGAATTACTGTTAAAAATTACACAGTATCACATAATTCCCTGAGTTCTAACCTTTCCCTTGTTCTAAATCACTAACATCTCTTGCCAGAACGCAAAGATCAACGAAAAACAGCTATTAAAATTTCCTTTTACATCCATGATAAACTAACATTATAGAGATTTAACTTCAGTGAGACTGTCTCGTTCAAAACCAAACTCACACTATAAAAGGAAACTGACCTTGATTTCCAGAATACTGTTTATGTCCATAGGGATCCCCAGTGTTTGCGCCTCCTTTCTCCCTCAAGTTTTCTTTCAAGGTGGGCATGTGCAACACTGAGCCGTACTCCGTACGCAGCTTGACTGACATCTTTACTTTGTGACTGGTGGAAATGCAAAGCATATTTAAGCCTAATTTGGGGTTGTTGTTAAATTTTTAAGTATTTTGCTACTTATTCTACAATCTTCACTTTTTTTTTTCCTTAACACCATATTGCAAATGTACAAAAATAGCTGAACTTGTGACTTGGCTACAGCAATCCCTACCATAACACAAGACTTTTATATATACCAGTAATTCACTGATTTCAGCACATACCTTTCTTCATCTAGCGGTATTGGCTTGGCATTATCAGCTACAAACATGTCATGTGTTCTCTTCAATGATCTGAACACAAGCGTGTGCACAGAATGCTTTTGCACTTCCTAAAAATAAAGGAATGTGTATTTAAGTACATTTGACCACAGCTGATTAGATCAAATACAATAATGGCAGTTGAAGTAGAGACTTCAGGCTCTCATGATGTTAAGGCATATAATGTTATCTAGTTTGCTGAAAATATCATTCCTGTTGGAAGCTAAAAATTGAAGTTCACGCGCTAATTGTTTTATTCATGTTTATTCAACTCCTCCTTTCTGGAAAGCACTAAAAGTGCGAAAAATAGGTCAAAAACTTTGCTTAAACTTTTGCACTGGCATCTATGCAATGAATACGCACGCACACATTCATGCTCTTCCTTCACACCTACCAGCTCTGCTTTGACACGCAGGCAATGAACTAACCGATTCTGAAAACGATCCTGCACGTTCGATTTCGCTCTCTTCCCGCCGCCCGAACGCGCAGCGTTCCGCACCGCTTTTCTCTGCGGCACTACCGCACCGCACCCTCCAGGCCCCGCGCCGCCGCGGGCGCCGCTCGACCCGGCCTCACCTCCACCATGGCGCCGGCCCGCTCCAACGGCCACAACTGCCACAACCGCCGCCACCGCTCGCGATGGAGGTACTTCCTGCGCCTGCCCCAGCGTCGCACCGGAAGTGCCTTGCGGCCAGTGCGCATGCGCCCAAGGGGAGGACGAGGCGGGAGGCAGAGGGCGGGTACCCCCCGCCATTTCCCGCTCCAGGAGCCGCGGGTTCGAGTCCCGCGGCGGCCGGTGGCCGCGGCCACCTCCGCGTCGAGGCGCGGCCCTCGCCGCGGCGCCGGGAGCAGGAGCGGGGGCAGCCGCGCACGGCGGGACGGTGCATGTGCCGCGTCGGGAGCGCGGAGCGCTGCGCAGGGGGCTGCGTGTGCCCCTGGCGGGCGGCAGGGAGCAGCATTGGGCTTCGTGAGCCGCGGCCGCGTCCTGCGAAACCTCGGTCCGGGAGCGGGATGCGCGCGGTGGTTCCCCGTAACGGGGGTGCGGTGTTGCCTGTGCCGGTTTCGGCGTGTAGGGCTTCGTAGCGTTTTTATGTGTTTTGTGTAGCACCGTTGCATGTTGTGATTATTATTTCCATCGTGAGTTCTCGAAGCTAGAGCACCTATGAAGGTGCAGTGAGGTGGACCTGGGAAAAAAAAACCTTCAAGTCCAGGGCTAACATGCCACTTCTACAGAAAAAAAAATACTGTTATGTAATATTCAAAAAAATGATAACTCTCTTTTGGAAAGGTATCTTTCGTTATGTCAATTTCCAATGGAAAAATAAATTTTTATATGATCCGGAAATCCTTACATCTCACAACAAGGTGTAAATTGCTGAAGGGCTGAAGTCCCTATTTTTAAGAAAGTGTATCCTGCAGCTCATCTACAAACGGATCTGCTTGGGGCCTGGGAGCCAGGTTTCACATCTGACCCGAGGACCCGTCGTGACCGCCCGTAGGGAGACACCGGGAACGCCATCGAGTGCGAGAGGCTGCGGCGGCGATGACCGTGGTCAAGCAGGGCCCCAGCACCAGCCTCGAGGAGGGGACAGGACGCCCCATCCGTCCTCGTTTGGGTCCAGGTCGGTGCACGAGCTCGGTGGCGGAGGAGGTCACTGTGGTGCAGGCTGGTCCCATCCTCCTGGGCTGGTGTAAACACAGGGGAACCAGAGAAAACCTCTTGGGCTTCTGGAGAGAAGCGTGGGCTGCAGGGCGCTCTCGGCTGCCAGGCTCCAGGGCTCCAACTGAACATACGCAGGCTGCAAAAGGAGGATATCAAAGACTGTATTTATTTATTTTAAACATAAACAGGTGTATGCCCTTGGCTGACCGAGGCATTTCATGTGCGGAAGTGACTTAAGGGCCGCGTCTCTGCTAATATGTAAAGTTCTGTGATATGCTTGTTTCTTTTCTACTCTATTTTTGAAAAAAAAAGGGCTTATATTTTATTGCATTTTTAAAGAAAAACTTACCTGAAATGCAGACTTTTGTATCATCCTTGAAAATAAAATCCTCCACGTATATTTTGGGGAAAAAAAATGGTGTGTGCTGTTTATTGCTATTAGTAGTAGTATTCACATAGTCCTATCTTTATTCTCATTTTTTTAAAAAAAGTACACTTTCCCTACAGAGCTTTTTAATCTTTAATTTTATTTCTGATTTTGTAAAACATTGCAAGAAAGAACACCAGGAAATAAGCAAAGATTAAAAATCTTTTCCAGAAGATTTAGCCAAGGTGAAGTTCAGTCACAGAACTTCATTAAATCTTGACAGCAATATTAATTAGAATATTAACTTTATTCAGTTTTTATTATATGTCATATTTGATGTGCCATATTTATTATGTAACAGCTACAACTGTAGCAACAAACTGTATTTTTTTGCAAATCATGATTTAGAAAAGGTTTCTGGTATGTTGTGTGCTGTTTTTAAGAACAGGGTGAATAACCTCACTCATTACTGTTTAAGAACCCACTTGCTCTCTGGATATGAAGGTAACATTAATTCTCACTTACAAGAAACCTTTGCAGTAATATTTGTTACCAGTAAAGGGCAGAAGTCAGGACAGCAGAAGTTAACATATGACTCCTCACTGTTCTTTTCATAGTGTAGCCTTGTTGCAACACTGGTTGTTTGAAAAGACATTCTAAACAAACTGCAAAGAGCTGGATGTATTTTTAAGTTTAATTCAGTAAACATTACAGTCCCACAGTGGCCTAAGAAAGTCCTGCTCCTCCCATACCAAGACTGCTTCAGCTTTGAAGAGCCACCGCTCGTGGCCTTGACTGGGCTCTGACCAGGGGCTGGGGGTAAACAGCATTGCAGCCAACGTGACAGAGCAAACATGAGAGGCAGTGCACAAATACTCGCTCTAAAAGACATAGAGGTATGCCTGTGCCAACAAGCATCCCATCTGCACAGCAAAAAAAGAGGTCCTGGAGCCATCAGGTCGCTATTTCACTATTATAATTCCTAACAGCTGGTTTGCAGTAGAGGTGTCATTGCTACGTAAGGCCGGGAGCAGTTTCTCACTAACCGTGTGAGTCGGAGGGTAATATGTAGAAAGAAGAGGTTTTCTACTTTGAAGAGAAACCTCCCTGGTACCATTTTTGGAAAAAACTTAAGCCACATTTTCACTTATTTGGGAAGCTTCATTTACTTAGTGGAAATTGTTAACTGTCATAGTTACAAGGATGAAAGAAACAATATCCTTGGCTGTTTCTTATGTGGATGAAAGAGAAGTCATGCTGTAACCAATACAGTGATGTTGATCAAATTCTGCTGCCAAAATTGTTCTATAGATATGAATACTTATGTTTCTCAATACACCTTTCTCTCTCTGTGGTTCCAGATGTGGATTGTCATGGGGAAAGCGTTTTTTGCCAGTGCGCATTGCATCTCCACGCAGATCCTGCTGTGCTGATGAACCTTTGCAGTGTAGAGCAGGCCTCAGTTTGCCATATAAACTGTAGCACAGTCCTTTTTTATGGCATTGGCCGTTGGACATGATGAAATAGCCTCCATGTGGTGTAAACGTGTTAATTTGTTGTGCCTCCTGGTAAACCCAACCAACTTACTTACTCTCTTGGGGAAGCCAGTGATAAGTGCTGGACTTGGAAGGGTCAAAGGCTGCATTTCAAAGGGGAAATTCACTCGAGTCACCTGTAGCCCAGGGATTTCCACTCTCATGCCACTCTCATCACCTGCACACGCATCTCCCGGTTTTCCCATGCTAGACCCTGGAATACTTACCTCATGCTTGAAGAAGGACACCATAAATACCAGTTACTCTAGAATATGACAGCTGTTTCAGAAAGAATATGTAACAAATATTCAATTAAGATGTGCATGTGCCAAGACAAGATGATTTAAGGGTAAATCTCTACCTTGAGACTAGTGAAATCTAGTTTTAGTTCTCTGCCTTACCACAAGCTACCTGTAAACTCCAGGTTAGCAGTTTTGCATGGTTTCATCCATGCCCAATACCTAAAATGAGGGTGACTGCATTTCCCTCAGAGATATGGTGGGGGAGAATTGCATGTAAGGTCTGGATATGCCCAGAATCAGTGATAACAGGGGGCATGCAATATCTTGGCTGGCATCTTTACAGTGGAAATAACATGATAAAGACATCAGTTTTGGCCTTAGACAGATTTCTTTGGCAGCTATAGAGGGAGGCTTGTCTTCCCCAAAATATAATAACAGAGATGTTCTGGTGGAAAAGATCGAATTCAGTGGAGTAAGAGATCCCTGAGCCATAGATGATTTTGGTCAAGCTGTTTAATAATTAAACCGACCTGGTTAAACTGTTTCATATTTCAGGAATCTCAATAGCTTACCAGAATTCTAACAAAATAACAAATACAGGAAAAAGACCTAAACCAAGCGATTTTGGCTTTTCTCATCTTTATCATAAAAACTCCCACCCTGTCAACTTTGAAACTCAGCCCACAATTTGCTTCTCTTTAGACATTAATATGAATGGCTTCAGAAAAGTGCACCAACTCAGTACCTTTTATTTAATTCAGTATAATATGATCATTTGTAATACATGAAAAAAAAGCACAGGTTATGCCAACAATGAAATGTTAAAACCATGCAGCAATATGCCATATTTATAAAAAGCATCAGAAAGCATGTTTGATTTCGCTGCTATGTTTACAAATAACTTCACACCATATTCTTTTAAAACATTATTAAACATATTAAATAATGATTTTTACAGAAATATTTTTTCTACTACGTAGAGGAAAACAGTAAATCAGTGTGCAAAATGTAGTTATTTTAGTTCCTTTATGATGTCGTGTTGCTCAAGTAATTAAAGTGCTCCTTTGTGCTTACAATAAAACAATTTTTAATTAGAGCTAAATATTTTTTCACACAAAATTATTAATGTAAAGAATATAGTATTTTCTCTGTCAACTGTCTGAGTAGGCCTACTTTCTTATTCATTTTTTAAAATTAAACTAATTGTCTGAAGTTTCAGGTTTGCAGAAAGTGTGAAATAATTCTCATCTGTAGATTGCTAGCATGTCAGAATATTCAAAGCTCCGTTTTGCTAGTTAATTTAGACTGCATTTATTCAATGTATTGTATAGTTCCTTTTTCATTATTTAGACAGCTGTAATCCAGAAATTTCATAGAAGTATGTAACTTGCTTATGAATCTTCTATATTTTTTTTTTCGGAATAGTCACTGAACTACTAAAGCTTCCCCCTGAAGAAAACCAATTTGTTTTGCTTTACAGGACTTAAAGAGACTGAGGCTTGCGTATCTGTCCAGGTACCATCAGAACTATTAGAAAAAATTAACATTTTGTACCAAGTAATATTTAATGTAATATTTCATTTTTAATGTAATATTTCTGAAACATTCCAATTTTTAGTGGGAAGAAAATAGGAAAGGAGGCGTCACAATCTGTGACATTTGTCATTCTGTTTTTTGGATGTTCACCTTTACAACAGTTTTAAAAGACTTGTCATTTTTGAGAAGATAGGTAACTTGTGTAATCTGAACAGGAGGTACTTTTAGGGATTTAAATATTTATTTGATGCCACCAGCAAGAGTTTCTGGGGCATGTAGATAAGACTTGTCCAGAGACATTGCTCAATAGCAAATGTATTCCGGCACAGAGCAGAGAGCAAAGTTAAATGTTAACAGAAAGATGGTGACTTCTCCAAAGGATTGGTCCTATCACCACCAAGCTGGGAATTTAGGCTCGTATATATTTGAACACAGAGGTGCTCTCACTGTCAGAGCTGCTGGTGGGAGAAGTTAACTGAGCGGCTCGGGCAAAGCGACACCATGAAACTGCTCCTGCTGTTCCTGCTCTGCGTCTCTACGGTTAAATCCCAGGTTTCCACTGACTATGATGAAGAGGTTGTAATACTGATAATAATTAATTAATACTAATAGCAGTAAAAATAATTAATTTTATTTAACTGTATGCATGGTCAGCTTTTGTAAGTTAGCTAAGTTGGAAACTGTGGGAAGAAAATGCAATGCATATTCTTGTTCCATCTGTACTCCAAGAAATAGCTTTTGCATTTTTTCATATATATGTAAATGCAAACTTTTTTTTTCTTTATTTTCAGATATATTTTCTTTTTATTTCCTTTCTTTCTCTGTAGGAAATGAAGATTATAAATTGGTAAGATTAGTTATTTAGCTAAATCAATTTAAGGATATGTATTTAGCAATGTAACAGAAAGGAATTTGTCAGGAGGAAGAGAGTAAAAGTGGAATTAATAGTGTCTTGTCTCAAAGGCAGCAAAAAAATTTCAATGGATTCAGTAGACATTAAAAGAGAATTTACTACCAGATCATATAGCTTTATGTTTAAAATGGGGAAGATACAAATTACCAAATAAAAAGACAAAGAATAGGGATCTAAAATAATAATGTAATCTGTATTTAGTTTTAAGTAAAGTATTTAATTTGAGGTTTGATTTAAATTCTTGGTTTTTTTTTGTTAATTTTAATATATTTTGAAAATCCCCAATTTTCAAATGAAGTAGGTCAGGACAATCAAAAATAATACTACTTTCTGTTCACAATATAAGTGTTTGTGTTTTGCGTTGAATACCAATAATTCTATTATACCAAATCATTTTCAGGAATTTTGTGATTTGCATGCTGCCTACTTTTGGAATTATTTGAAAGCTCTAACACTGGATCTTTATAAGTGGTTGTTATTTGTAGCTATGTCTCATTGGGACTGGAGCTGGTAGAAGATTTTGATGCAGTTGTTCAAGCAAATAATAATTCAAATGCTTTAGTTTGAACAAATGCTTAGGGACAAGGCCTGTTTTCCTTGCTCAGCCTATCAGACATTCAAACTGAGTCTTAAGATTAAGTTAAAATTGAGTATTAAATAGAATCTTAAGATTAAAGATTTTCAAATAAAATTGTTAAGATGTTGCTTTTATTTATCAAAAGAACTGAAAATCCACAGAAGCAGAATTCACTTTAGGAAACATATCTTATAAATCTTTATTGCTATTAAAATGCACCCTGTAGTATAGGACACTAGGAGCTGCTATAATTCCTATTTCTGATAGTGATGAGGAATACATGCACCGGATAAAGTTGAGAAAACCAATATGAAAGACACTACTGAATAATTTTACTAATTCTGACAGTTAAGAACTGACTTGTAGCCTGACACCTGAAGATGTTTTCAACTTTCTGAAATCTTGAAAATCTCACAGTAGTGAATTGAAAAGAAGGGACACTAATAATATCATTATATTCATCTTACACACGTGAATGTCTAATTTCTTTTTATTCCTACTACTTCAAGTTTCATGGTATGGAGAGACTTTGAACTACGTGAACTTTAATCTTTGGTCAGAATGAACTATAGAAATGTTGTTGGTTTTACTTTGAGCGCTTTTTTGTTTGACTAGATCTAGTCAGAGACAGTGTGAGCTGGAGAAGGCGGCATTACAGATATTTTTATATCACATTAGTATAGTATTTACAATTTTTTTTTATTTTCCTCAGGTTTTGGTTTGTTTTGGTTTTCTTTGTCGTTCAAAATATTAAAATGCCAACTGGTTGCCTTAATCCCGTGCGTGGCATTTAATGATCCTAAATTCAGAGAGTTTCTTTCTCTCTGGCTTTTGTAGGATGATGCCACTGAGTTAGGGCCTCGAGGCCACAGGCCCCTGGACAAGAGGAGGGAACCAGCCCCAACACTGAGGCCTGTGGCACCTCCCATCAGCGGGGGCGGGTATCAGCCCCGGCCACCAAAGCGATCCAAGACGGGCGAGCAAAAAGGTCCCATCATTTATCCCGATGCCGGTGGCTGCAAGCATCCCTTGGATGAGCTGGTAAGTGGATCCCCGTTTTATTGGAAATGTATTTACATGCAACTAATAATAGTCTGCACTTGATAGGACTTGATTGAGGAATAATTTCATAGAGCCCATGGATTAGTCAAAGAGTCAGACAACCTATATGGAATAAGAGGCTATGACATTTGTGCATTAAATGATGAAAGAAAGTATCTATGGCTTGGCCTGCGCTTTGCCTTGCATGGTTAACTATTAAGAAGGATGGAAATAGCTCTGCAGAAAAGATCGCTTGAATTTCAGCTGATCTCAAGTCCTCATAGGGACTAAGGAAAACTGTCCCATATCTTAAAATTTGTTTCAGATGATAATTATAGTGTATCCTCAGTCACTGTCCTAACCCCTATAGAAAAGCATGCAAATATGTTGAGATCTACCACCTTGCATTAGTTCACCACACTGCCTCTACTCTGCTCTTTGCCAGAAAATGTAACCATGCTGAAAGAGATCTTAGTTTCTAAAAGCATATTATTTCAACATGAATGCTAATAAATTTTATTTAATGCCTGATTATGACAGAATCTCACCCCATCTGAGGATTTTGGGTCTCATGGGGCTTCAAAATTTCTAACCCTTCTTCTGTGACCCGTATCTTGCATGAAACAGTGCTTAATACTGAAGAAACAGTGCTCAGTTTTGATCATTTTTTAATGAAATGTACTTGGCTGTTCTTTATGAAGGATATGTACAACCAAGGTGTACAGGACATGGTTGATTCTTATCTCTGAGGTTATTGCAAGAGGAAGGGGGTAGATACATACATCCAGAGACACCAGGTAATTCCTGGCAGGCTTTGATCCTAGTTCAGGTGGATTAGTTGTGAACATTTAACAGCACAGAAAGTGAAAAACAGATAGTGGGCTAAAGTGGGGAGAGGGCCTTTCCAATGAATTTCAACAAAGGAATCCACCTGGGGAACTCAAGGCTCCTTCCTGCACTTCCAACTACAGCTGCTTTCTAGAAATTGATTATCTTGAATTCTTCTCTGGGTGATTAAATATGTGAGTTCACATTGCTGACTAATCTATGTTTTCAAAGGCATAACCATACATTGATGGGATAAAAATCTTCTCTTTTTATCTTGCCTTTTACTCACAGTCCTTATTATTTTTTTTAAGGGAGTGCTATGCCCAACTGGGTGTGAATTGCAAACTCTACTGGTAAAACAGGAAAAAAATGTGAAATCAGTTGTTCGTGATCTAAAAGACAAAGTGAATAAGTTCTCTGACAGCACCACTACTTTCTATGAATATGTGAATATTCTAGATGATAAACTGGCAAAGAGACAAAAACAAAGAAAAGGTATGTTATTCTTATGAGTCACTAATGTGAACAGTATTGCAATTATATTGACATTGTTATCATTATTTGTTAAAGGGATTTCTTAAAAAAAATAAAGATGCAATAGAACAACCATCTAGCAAACTAGATTTCTATGACTGTGTCATATATCTTAAAAAATATATATTCTGAGAGAGGAAAATAAATGGATCTCACGCCGAGGTAATATTCATATGACTCCCATAAATTTAAGCAGCCCCTTTTTGTTTTACCTGTTCTCCCATGTACATCCAGTTTCTTTTACGTTCAGCTGCTGGCTTGACACTCTGGCTTCCTAGAAAGAAGCTTAATTATAGTCCTTTGGCAGAAAATAGCAATACTGATCAATCTAATAGCTCACAAAGACGTGGCAATACATGTATATCCCTTTTATGAGAATCTTTGAATAGTCTTTGCATGTTGTAGAAACAAAAAAAAAAATAGGAAAAGAAATGGATTTCACTGCTAAGGAAAGAAGTGTCTTCTCAAATTGTGCTTACAACCTATGTTTTGTTATTTCACATTTGGAAAACATGCTTAAAAATGATCTTTTTTTATCAATTTGCTTTTTTAGACAATGATGGATTACTTTCTGAGTTTAATGAAGAAGTGGAAACACACTATAATTACATCAAGGATAATCTGGACAGTAACATCCCATCAAGTCTTAGAGTCCTTCGTGCAGTTGTGGATTCTTTACACAAAAAGATACAAAAACTGGAAAATGCCATTGCAACCCAAATGGACTACTGCCGCTCCCCTTGTTTTGTTTCCTGTAGTATCCCGGTGGTGTCAGGCAAAGGTACCTCATTTAACTATAAAAACATCACTAGTTGTATTTTACTATACTACTATTACTAGATGTAAAAACAGTATTTACATCACTGTACCAGGCGACAGATACTCCTCTAGTTTGCATGAACCTTTGCCTGAAGCCTGTGACACTGATTAGGATAGCAGAAAAGATGGCCAGAGATCAAACATGGCAAAGTCTTTAGTGTGTTAGTCAGACCAGCTATCATTTTATCCTAAATCTGTGTTCAATAGTGGTCAGTAGTAGCTTTAACAAATGTGAGGACTTTATAAGGTGTAGGTGGAATATTTGTTATTGTATTTGTGCCACAGTAGTTTTTCCTTCATGAGACTCTATAATTCAAGAAGCCATTGAAAAATATACACTCTTCAGTCTCCTGAGTTCAACTTCTAGAAATAATTCTCTGGAAAAGTAGACCAACACAAATACACTGTTCTTTCTAAAAAGATTCCTTAATGTGATGTATCATGAAAATCAACATGGAAATAGAAGTAGACATATCTTTGAAACTGTTCACGTGCAATCAGCAAAGAAAGATAAGAACACCACTGAAGCTTTTTAAGTAACAGATACTTTACTTTATAATTGCAGAATGTGAAGATATTTTCAGAAAGGGAGGTGAGACATCTGAAATGTACCTCATCCAACCTGATGTTTTCACCAAACCATATAGAGTATACTGTGACATGGACACGGAAGGTGGAGGTTGGTGTGAAATAATTATATTATCAAAATATTAATTAATATGAATGTTGCAAAAATCATTTGCACAAGTAATTGTCATTTATGCAAAACAGTATGGAGTTATATTTTTATATAACTCAAGAATGAAGTCTAACTAGTTAAAAAGGGTCTTGTTGGTCATATTCAGCTGCACAGTAGGATATTTCTTCAGTGCAGCTGGAAATAAATCATTGGGAAGGGATAGGTAGATAAAAATGCATCTTATTATGACTAAAGTGGATAAAATCCTGGCAGATATGGAGGAGATGGCTCATTCCTTACTCTGTCACTGTGCACTGTTCATGAAATTGGGGCATTCCTTCAAGTTCTGATTTTTCCACCTTTACTTGTGAAGCAAAGAAGCAAGTTAGGCCGATTTAGAGATGAAAACAGAAGGGCTTTATGTTAACATTCTAAGTTCCTTTTTTAATAGCAGTTTAATCTAAATACTCCTGTTCCTGCAGGATGGACATTGATTCAGAACCGCCAAGATGGCAGCGTTAACTTTGGGAGAATATGGGATTCATATAAAAAAGGTTTTGGAAATGTTGCAAAGAGTGGAGGGAAGAACTACTGTGATACACCAGGTAAACCTGTCCACATAAAACACGAAGAGTTCTTGTCACTAAAATTATTTTCTTATGTTTCTTGAAGCATTTTTAGCTTCAAGAACTAACTGAAGTTAGTTTTAAAACTAACTAGTCCACTTTAGCAGACCTTTACGCAAATCATAAACCTGCCTTAGACTACAATATGAAATTGATTTCTTAGAGCTCTCTTCTTTTGTTTTCAGGTGAATATTGGCTTGGTAATGACAAAATCAGTCAATTTACCAAAATAGGGCCCACTGAAGTTTTAATTGAAATGGAAGACTGGAATGGTGATAAAGTTTCAGCTCATTACGGAGGGTTCACCATACAGAATGAAGGCAACAAGTATCAGCTTTCAGTTAGTAACTACAAAGGCAATGCAGGCAATGCTCTAATGGAAGGAGCATCACAGCTGCATGGAGAAAACAGGACAATGACGATTCACAATGGCATGTTCTTCAGTACTTATGACAGAGACAATGATGGATGGTATGTATTTGCATAAGCTACCTTTTAAAATTAAGTATTGAATTGTACATCTCCCTGCTTAAAATAGAGCTACATATAGAGTATTTTGCTTATTTGCTGTTAGTTTTCGCAGAATATTATGTTGTATTAAAATATACCATAAATTGTCTTAATATAGACAAATGGACAAATATGGCAAATATTCTCAGAGACTAATGCTAGTAATACTGAGGACCACAGCCAAGCCTCAGTAGGAATATTGTTAATGATTCCAGTAACACAGTAATGGGCCTTAATGAAATATAGATAACATCTTATTTAAAATATAAAATTGTACCTACTCAGAAGTCAGAAGCTCAGTTGTTAAGCATATAAGTTAGCACTATATGTAGCACTATGTTTACTATATGTACTATGTTTTTAGGTTAACACTCGTCAGTTGCATATTTACTAATGAAGAAATTGTCTGGACTGAGAAAGGCATGCAATTAATATTGTTTTACATCCTTAAATTGCAGTGATATTTTAATTACCTTTATCAGCTGGAAATAACTATAGCTATCAACTGCTAGACTGAAATAGCATTTCGAAAGAAACATAACTAAGATTGTACTTGTTTTTCTTTTCACTTGGAAAGTGAAGTTTCACTGTAGAGCACAAGCTTTTGAGAGACAGTCTTTTACATAAAGTTCAGAGAGAATTTTAGGTGTTTGCTATGAAAATATCAGTACAGGGACATGAGTATGAACTCTTGAACTTGTGGTTCATCTTCGCTGCTAACTCTTCCTTTCTCCCTTCACAGGGTAACTGCAGATCCCAAAAAGCAGTGCTCCAAGCAAGACGGTGGTGGGTGGTGGTACAACCGCTGCCATGCGGCCAACCCCAATGGCAGATACTACTGGGGAGGGAGCTACAGCTGGGACATGACAAAGCATGGTACAGATGATGGTGTTGTGTGGATGAACTGGAAAGGGTCATGGTATTCAATGAAGAAGATGAGCATGAAAATCAGGCCATACTTTCCACACTAACCATTTTCAAAATGTACAGAATTGCAGGCTTTCTTTTCATATTTGTGCCTAGTTAACTTTATAGGCGTGTTATTTGGTTGGTATTTCTGTATGAGAACTAAATATAACAAAATGTACTGATGAACGTATTGTGATGACAAAACATAACAAAATGTACGTATGAGCACATTGTGATGGAAAGCAAAAAGCTATATCAACTATAAAACAAAATCTGACCTGTGAAAGTAAGCCACAGATATATTTTGTACAACTTTTTTGTACCCAAAACAGAAGCAATTAGCAAACATCATTATAGAATCATACTGAAGATAAAAATACCCATTTCATTGTTTCACAAAGAAGTTCCATACTGCACCTGAAGAAAGAATTATTTTTAAAATGTTTTCTAAAAAATAAACAAAATCTTAAAGTTTTCTTCATATATTTTCTGATTTTTATGTATTATGTGGGCAGAAGCAAGCGTACTCTACACAGTAAGGGAATGCCTTTTCCTTTTAGATCAAAAGTTATGCTACCTACCTGTTTAACAAGTTGAGAAGGAATAAAGCAATATATATATATTACCTAAAAAAATTCAAGTCACCAGTTGCTTTATTTAGACCCTAAATCCTGGATCCTCTGGGGCATGGCTCATAGTGTGCCTCATCTTATCCAATTCTTTTTTTCATTGCCTTTTATCATTGAATAAAACACAATATTAGAATACCTGGCTGGTATGTCTTCCACACAATTTCTATTGTGGCACTAGAGCAATTAGTGGCTCCAATCATAGGATAATTTTTGTTTGAAGGAAATATTGGAGGTGACTGCTACCAATAGATGGATCTGCCGTCTCTCCAGTTGATTTAATCTGTGAAATCTGGAGGAACAAGGAGGAGACATCTTGGTAGCATCTCCTTACATGGAAACATTTGGAGTCCCTGCAGCTAGGGAACAAAAATACATGGCATAAAGCAGAAGAACTTTTCCCAAAAGTACAGCCAAGCACATATCTGCACGTGGTTTTAGAACATCTTGGCTTTTCAGCAGACTCTCCAGCAAGGTTGGGCAGTAACTGAGCTTGAGAGATGCTGAAAAAGAATTAAAACTGAGCATTTTTATAAGTGCACAATGGTATTGTTAAATGGTATGACACAGTGGTTGCCAGGAAGAGTAAAGTTTACTTATGCTCATTTCTCAATAGAAATACAGAAAAAAAAAAAGTGAATATTTGTGGTATAATGTTATGTCATAAGGTACAGAGACAAACACAGCACATTCTTTGGAAATTTGGTATAACATTTTATCCATGCAAACGGCTACTTTTTGTTAAAAAAACCCTATCTCACACTATTAGGCAGGTTGTTGATTTAACATCCTTATCCACATGTGAATCCTTATATGGCATGTGAGGAGAAACATATTAAAAGCAAAAATAACATACCACCGCCAAGCAGATGCACTTAATTTATGCTGTTTAAGTCTTAACTTTTTAGTGGTCACTGTAAAATAAATGCTAATCTCTTAATATAACCTTGGACAGGTCAGCACAAATCTAGGTAGATGAATCTGGGAGATCTAGGAAGTGGAGTCTGGGTTTTTATTTTACTTTGTTTTAGTCAAACTCTGCTCTCAGATAAGCCTGTTTTGGGAGCTATGTATTGGTGAGTTATCATGAACTATGATTCTATGATTAAAGGGCAGGCTAATGTGGGAGAGA